>VXBA01005131.1:143329-321682 GCA_013399895.1 Serilophus lunatus | reverse complement strand
GTGGAGCCCAGACCGCTGGGCAATCCGAGGCGGCGAAACCGGGAAGAAGATCACGGGACTGACGTGGGGCTGGGAGAGCTTAAAAGCCCGAAGAAACGGAAGTTCACTCTCTTTGGCTTCCTGCAAAGCTGGAGAGCAGCAGCACGGCTCCCCTTCTCCTACTCCCAGGCCTCGTGGCTTGACTCTGCCCATCGGCATCGGAGCCAATCCAGCACAACTACAGGTTGAAAGCTTCCCCAAATAACATCCCGGGTTGGGGGGAGAACCTTTCACTGTGTTGTGTTTTACAGAGACTTCAAGGGCTGGGAGTTAGCTTCCACCCGAGAGAGAGAGGAAGAGGAAACGGCTTTCCCTTCCCACTGCTTCTCTTTGGCCAGCTTGGCTGGCCTTTGAAAGCAGTTCCCTTATTCCATTTTTTTTTTCTTTCTTTTTTCCCTTTCACGTGGTTTTTGTTGGGTTTGATTCTGTGTTAAGTTTGGAGTTCCCTTAAACTGTTGTCTTTCTTTTGGTTGAGCTCCAGACAAATAAAGTATTTCTCTGTTGTTGCATTCTGTTCATTCTTCTCGTCACTATTAAGAGTGCCCCCTAGTTAAGATAGTGGTGCTTTTTGGGAGTGAGAGGGGAGAATTTTTGGGAGAGGAAAAGCCAGTGGATTATTAGCAGAAAAAGCGTGTTAGGCCAATGACCATCGTGCTAGCTGGAGAGAACTGATGTTCATCAGCATGGGTAAATACCTGAGAAGGAGAAAGAGTTCAGGCAGCTGGCCATGTGGTAATCACAAATGAATGCATATGAATTCCTCTGCACTGCACTATGCACTAGGTAGTGTTAAAGGGAGGAGACTTCAGAGCTTCCATTGCCACACAGTTGATCTGAGTTTTGTTTTGTGTTTTTTTATTAGAAACAGCAGCCTGTCTCTCCTGTCAAACAATCATGTGCTAAATCAGAAAGCATTAAAGCATTGTAATCCAACAAATTATTTCTTGTGTAACCCTTGTTTTTGATGACAAATACAAGAGGACTCATCATGAGTTATGTGAAAGGCTGTGATAGGTATTAATTTAGTGTAATTCTAGATGACAGAGACTAATGGAATTGAAAAACACTTTCTCTGACTAGAGTATTATTACAAATCAAGGACAGGTAGTGGTATCAAACAAATAAATGAAATGCAAATATTTCACATTTATGAAATTTTTGTAAAGGCTTTTCCCATGCCAGAGAAACATAAAAAATAAATAGACACCAAGCAGTAAAATTAAATGCTTATAAATTTGCTCTTTGTTCTATACAAGTAATGAACAGTAGAGATTTTTTTTTTTCTGGTAAGAGAAAAAATGATAGTCCTGGCCAAAGCAATACCATAGAGGTTCTTTTGTTCACAATTTTTCAATCTTGTCCTGTGCCACGAGGTTTTTCCTTTTATTCCCTTGTGAGTATCCCTCTGTTCAAGACTTTTCCCTGTTCTGCACACTCATTCTTGCGTTGAAGCCTCCGTAAGGTGTATGTACAAGGCACAAGAAAAACTCCTAAAATCTAAAGCATGCCTTTGCTCAGCTATTACCCTTGGGATAGTTCATATGTGAAAAAGGTTATGATTTTCATGATACTGGATTCACAAATGCACTGGCTTATAGTTTTCAATTAGCTTGAAAGAGAAAGGGAGGGATATCATTCATTACAACCAGGTGTGGCATTAATAGCAATCACTGGTGCCTTTAAGGAGACCAATATTAGGAGAGTGGTTGGAGTAAGAGGGAGATTTAGAAAGTTCTGTCTATTACTAAATTTATCTGGTACATCTCATGATAAAATCACATTTTGAAATACTAATATATTCTTCATACTTCAGTTATTTGGACTGAACTTTTCCATACTTACTGATGGCCTCTGGCTAAATTCTTTAGGAAAAATTAAACAAAAATCATTTATCTAGAGAAATTTTCTCTCAACTAGCTGAGCTTGAACTCTTTCCAACTATTAGAACCCTCTATTTCTGCAACTAAAGATTCCTACAGTAGTATACTTTTCCTTGGAAATACTCAACAAACTCCTTACTTGGTGGAAGGAAAAACACAGTTGATGGTAATAGGAAGGAGTGATTTTGGACCGTATGGACACAGGTCTTTGTAAGAAGTTAAAGACTGGTACAATTACTTCTATAGAACTGTTGGGAATAGAATGCTTGATTATTGTTGTTTTATTTTGTTTTCAAAGTGAAGTAATAGGCATTGATCTATGGATATGACTATTCTGCCTGGCCACAGGGAAAAACTGTTTGATTTCAATTTGACATGGGCTGATGTAAAACTTTGATGTATTTGCTAGAGATATTTCTAAGAGAAATACATATTAAAAAATAGTTAAATTTTTATTTTTGTATTAATTTATCTCTGAAACCTGATTAGTGAAGATATGAGACCAGTAAATGTGGCTTTGTTCTATTTTATCTTGCACCTCTAATAAAAATTTAAAAATCTCTCTGACATTACTCTGCTAGAAGAAATGAAAGCAGGAATCTTCCATACTATTAAAATGGGTCTTCTTTCATGTGCATCTTCTACAAACATTCACAGCTTCTGTGATGGTTGTACCACTTAACCCTATTTTGAAGCCTCATTAACCTCTTTCTTGATGCTTGTGAAATGAGATTTGTTAGATACCCCTCTCTTTAAATATTTTTCCTCTGTAAAGCTAAAAGCAAACAAAATAAAAGCAGAATATAAAAACCCGGAAAACATCTCACCAGCAATGTGCTATTTGTTTTTCAGTAAAGTATATAAGAACATAGACCTCCAGATTTGTTGCTAACTTGAGATCCACTGTACCAATACTTTGGCTCTTTTCCTTCAGATAAATGTAATTTTATAGACCTTCTATTCAAATGTACCATTATAAACTTGAAAAAAGGCTATGAGATATAGCAAAAATCCACCAAAATTCTGGTGATAATGGATAATGTCTTACATCCTGAGTAGGGGGTTGCTCTCTGAAATGAGCCATTCCCAAGCCTCCTTACCTTTCTCACTGTATATTTAGAGTCATACACCAGACTCTGTGCATGCTAGACTTCTTTTTTTTTTTTCCCCTGTACTCTAGTTCTCAAATGGAAAAAAAAGGTGGAATATTATTCTGAGTAAGTGTATTTTTGAATCTCAATAAAATTTTCACCTCTCTGTAACAAAAATATCCTCTTTATGGTATCACCTAAACAACAGCAAATATTCTCAGTGTTGCATAGCTAGCTCATCTGTTCAGACATTTTTACCACCAAGCTCTAACAGCACCATGATCAGGAGAAAAGCCCCTTTTCCAGAGTGAGCTGACAACAACTGCATTTTAAACTGGATATTTCCTCTAAATCTGTCAGTCTTTTTTATTTAAGTATTTTGAAATTTGAAGCTCCTCAATGGACTCTGTTTCTACAAGCATTTTTTCTGGCTAAGTGATTAGGCAGATTTCCTGATGTCCTTGTGAGAACAGGACTTTATTAAATGGCTTTGAAGAAAACTGAATGGTAAATGTGCAGGTGCTAGATTTATGGACCTGCTGGATAAGAAATACTAATTTTTTCCTAGTGTTAATATATTTGTGTGATATCCTTCTGAAACTTCTTGGCTGAAGTGTGTAGCCTGTACCTCATGCTCTAGTAGAAGAGCTCATGATGAATGTACAGTCAAATATCCTTAATACTTTGCAGATGCTGTGAGCACCAATTATAGAACACTGACTGCAGTGAAGGGGTTAATGATTAATTAAGTATGATGATATGAATTAAGTATCAGCAGGGTCTATGATAATTGATGTCAGGTGAATGGGAAACTCCCCAGGATAATGTCAGTGCCAGAGGGAGTGGTGATTAGTGGGGATAAATGTTGGTGTGATCTGCATCTGATGAAGGCAGAGTTGAAATGTTTGTGGGACTGGGCCCAGCTGAGAATAATAAAGGCTTTTCTGTTCCCAGCTGAGAATAAAGGAGATTTTGAATCCGAATATGTAAATACAGGTAGAACCCTTTACATCTTTAGAAAGTGCAACAAAACATATGCTTTTAATACATATCTAGACAAAAATTTAGAAAGCGCTTCTAAAAGCTCATTGTGAATCATGTAATCCCTGATTTTAAGTAGTTTCAATGAAGGAAGAAAGTTGAAGTCTGTTATTTTTCTCTGTTATGAAGAACAATGCAGAACAGTCTTCACAGTAGAGATGAAGACTTTGCAGTGCTTCCACTTATTTTGTTTGCAAACTAGATTCCAAATATTTTGGTAGAGCTTTAAGTTTTCTTGAAATCCTAAATGGAAAACACTGGTAAGTGTTGTTCTTATTTAATTTTAGATAGCTATAAATTCCTGTTGTTATTGTATAGGCATTTGTAAGAAAGGCTTCTTTTGATTCATCTGCAGAAAAAAAAAAAGACTCTTGTGTGCATTGTAAAATGCAATAAAGGATTTGTAGTACATAATCACTTAAGATTGTCTCATAATGTATGTACTTTACTGAGATTAATTAAGGTTGTGCAAGAAAGCTCAATTATTCCATTGCCTAACTTAGATGTGCTTAAAAATATTTTCGATTGTGTAACCTGATACATTAATCTGCACAGACAATTGTGTATCTTGTGCAATTATTTTACTTTAATATCTCTTTCTCTCCCCACTACCTACGAGGGCCATGGCAAGGGTGCTGATTTGTTTACTGTAGGCAAATCCTATGAACTCTTGGTATGAATCTGGTCCACAATAGTTTAGCTGACATGCTAAACAAGAAACAGAGAAAGCAATTAAGACTTCTCTGGGGTATCAGTAAAGGTTTCCTGTGCAAAAGTCTGACCATAGTCTGTGGATAATAAAACATAAACATGTGACATAACACGTCACAAAGAAGAAAAATTGATTTCTGCTCTATGGCTTAATAATCATAATTTTAACATGATTGTTGAATGGTTGGATGTCTTGTTTATAGATACTGTATGAGTTTGTACTGTACTACTTCTGCATAATATAGGAAGTTTTCTTGAAAAGAAAAGGTAATGTGAAATGATACTGAATCTGTCACATTGGTACTTCAGCAGAAATTGTTCTAAAAGTACAGCTTTTCTTCTATATATTAGAATGGATTCTTGATGATTGTTATCCATATGGATAGTGAGATATGTACAATTAATAATTTTAGCAGATTGTTGATATTTTACATGTATTTATTTTATAAATAAAGTTAGTTTGCTTTGTTTAAGTTAATGAGGGAATTTATCTTTGGAGTGTGTAAAATTCACAGTTACACACATTTTGTGAAGGATCCAAATACATGGGAAATATTTGTTTTACTTTCCAACAGATTGTCTCTGTATTTCTCAAAAAATACAAACTTTGTCTGATTATGAATGAATGTTTTTGAGTTCACAAATAATACTATACATAACACTACAAATGGAGAAATCCTTCTTTCATTAGAGGGGTAGGTATTCTGCAGTGTTGCCAGAATTTGTCACTGAATGATTTCCTTGCCTTACTGTTGAAGTTATTGAAGAGTTTTATGCAGCAGAGTGAGTAATATTCTCCATTCCTTTACAAAAGAGAAACTTGAGGAAGAAATTGTTCAGGGAATCCAATTCTTTGGTGTGTTTTGTTCAACAGATCTCTCAAGGAGGTCAGCTGGAACTCCCGCTGACCTCTTTGGACCTACACTTATGCCACCAAAAAGCACCTGGTGCATTTGAGAGCTAAAGAACCTAGTCAGTAATTTAAAGCCAGGTCTTGTACTTTTAAATCCCACACATTAAAACAAGCAGAAATATTTGTTTTTTTCTGACTCTTTCCCCTTGATTATCAACACATAACAGTTATGAATTCAGCTCTCTGGATTCTTTGACTGCTCTGAGATTTGGGTCACTTGGCTAGCACCGCAGCACTCCGTAGCTGCACCACGAGTTCACCAGGCAGCCCTCTCCAGCAGGGTTTATTGTACTTGTGTGTGCAGCAGGTCTTGCTGAGTAATGCTCGCAGCCTCACTGCTGGTAGGCTCTGTGTAGTTCACCCTTTTAGTGAGTTCATTACAACTGTCATTATCTAATTTTCCTAGAAAAAAAAAGGTGAAAAATATCTTCTTTTCTGAAATTGTACATCAGATTGCATAGATGCTCCCCTCCTCCTGGCAGTAAACTGCAGGAAATATGGGACAATCCTTGGAAGGGAACAAGAGGTGACTGAACGTGCAGCCATGCAGCTAACACATGGAGTGGGCATTCCAGCAGTCTGTATAACAATTATTTATGTTGTGGCTATGTCTAAAATGACCTGGGCACTTTCCAAATATGAGAGAAAAAACAATTCATGCGCCTAAGAACTGGAGAATAGGAAAACAGACAGACACATAGTGAAGGCTGAGGACAGAGCAAAGGAGCCAAGTGTTAAAGCTGAAGAGAGAAATAAATAAAAATTTATGAAGTTTCTTGTTTTGCTTAATGTCAATACTAGCAGCTGTACTAATATTAGTACGACTACCATGAAAATCCTGTCTCTTTTACAAATAGCCTCACTATTTACCTTCTTTCCCCAATAAGATCTCTTACATTCTTCCTTTACCAGGTTAAAAATTTTTTTTGGTCAAAAGACCAAAACTAAGTCATATGTCCCTGAACTACAAATAGATGACACCCTACAGTCTTGTGAGCAGGGACAATTTACAGCTATACAGGATTTGTCAGTGAATAAATCTTTTTTCAGCAGAAGTGATTCCATGATCTCAGTCCTAATGACTGGAGACAGCCTTTAAAATATGAGGGTAAACTGACAATGTTATCACAGCATGAGATTATGAGAAGTTTGAAATTCTGTTATGCTTGATGCCTTAGGGACTACAAAGCAATACAGCCTTCAAGCATTCAATAGAGTCAAAATATAAAAATTAAGATATAATTTGTGATAAAAGAGTGGAGAAACATAATGAATTGGAATGTCAGCTGAAGTCTGTAAGAAATGTCACTGATGCCATTTATAAACCTCTAGAAAACAGCCACATTGATGCTTTTGGTCAGGGCTGGATTCTCGGTATAAATCGTCAGATTAAATTATTGGTTTTCTTACTGGACAACACTGTAAAGGTGCATTAAGACCAGTCAATATTTTTCACAGACATACAATTGTAACTTTACTTTGTAGTCACATGATTCTAGACTGGATTCACTGCTGTAGCCAACAAGGAAGGCAGTGTGGTGTCACAGCCCCAGGTGATGCAGGGATGCTCATGGTCAAGGAAAGTCATCTCTGAGGGAAAAGGAGTTAACACATTGAGCTGGGAGCTACCATTAAAGGCAAAGAGTTGGTTATGTCTTGCCTCTTGGAGGTAAGTGTCTAACTTGCATCCTGGCAAAGATCTCTCTCTCCTTCATTGCAATTTTTTGGCTTGCAGTGCTTCCTGGAGAACAGCTGATCTATTTTAAATAAGTGGAGATATAGCCAAACTTGTTTTTCAAAGAACAGCCCTAACAGTCTTTTCAGACATTTCCTCAGGTGCTAAAATAGCTGCAGATAGTTTAGGAACTCTGACCATTAGAGAAGAGTTGCATACAGGTTTTGAGAGTCACCAATTTGGTTTTAATTTCCTAAATTCTGTCACTCTCTATCTTTTTTTAGGGCTCAGAATAGCTATGTGTTGGAATACGCTTCTGCATTAGGTTTCTTGCATTTCTCTTCATGGTTTAACAAGGATTAAAATGTGTAAAATTCCTATTGGAACCAAAACCTCAGATGGATAGAAGAAAGCCCAGACTTGTAGGTTGAGTGGGGCTGTAAGGCAGAAGCAGGACAAGAAGATATTTTAGGGGAGATAGAGGGAGCTAGTGATGTTGAAAAGAGGGAGCTGTGCTTGTGAAGAAAGCAGAAAGTTGTACTTCTTAGGAGCTTGTGTGTATCTGAGAAGTCTGAAGGATAAGACTGAGTTCTATATATTTGAGGTATCCAATTTATGTTCTCAGCCTTTTCAGGGACAGAGGGAACTCCCAAAAAGTTTTTGAAGCTAATTTTCATGACATAGAATAAGATTTAGGCATAAGAATGAGAAAATAAAACAGGAAAACCAAATAGCATTACTTCATAAATGGGAGTGTGTTGTGATTCATCTATCATATTTGTCCTGTATAATGTCCTTCTTGACTTGTCATAAGGCATGTTTCTCAATTCATGCAACTCTTGCCTAAATAAGTGATGCATAAATCAATCAGTTAAATCTTTGCAGAGCAGCATTAATCAATGTCACTTTAATTTAAATCTGCTTTCAGCTTTCAGGTGTGAGTCTCGACACTTTATATTTACTTCAAGCAAACAGGATGTGCTCCCAGGACTCTGCAGCCCAGTCTGGGTAATGTCAAGAGAAAAAGAAAAATGTATTCTGAACTCCTCGTTCTTACTGATTGTGTTCGCTTCATCTGAGTGCTGATATATATTATTGCAAGATGTTCTGGGTGAGGTTTTAAAAGGTATTTGCAAGCAAACTCCTCCAGGCAGTTTTCAGGTAGAAGTCTTCCTAGAGCTCTCTGAAAATATTTCTCCAGGTGTAAAGTCTACAAATAGAGCAGGACATCTGTCTGCATAAAGTTGCAGTGCCACGTGCCGCAGTGGCGGTCTGAGGTGCTGAGCAGATGGCGGAAGGACTTCAGAACTATGATGGTACAAGAACGAGATCTTACTTTCTTCTCACATTGGATGGAAGTTTCAAATGAGATTGTAAATTTCATCTGGGAATCCCTTATACCCTGAAATGAGGCTAACGTTGAAAGACTGAGGACTGGCTGCAGTAAGATTAGAAAATATTTGCTTGCACCTCAGAATCCTTTCTGAAATAACAGAGAGGTTATGTTTCTTTGTGAATTCCAAAGAAAAATCACCAACCACTGAAATGCAAAAGAGCTACAGTTATTGCTACAGGACCAATGCAATTACAACAACAACATATTTGCTCATTTCCTATTTAAGACAATTGACAGTAAAGGAAGTACTCTTTCATGACTGCCAATAACTCAAATAATGGGAAGATTTGTACTTCTTATTACACAACCCAAAGATCTGAGATATTATGTGCTGGAGTGTCAAGGTGGTTATCTAAAAATATTTGCAAATACAAATATTTCTTATATTGCCTGACAAAACACAAGTTATTGCTGATAATGTAAATAGTGATTTCAAGAGAAGCACCTTGGTTTCTGGAGATGCAAAGAAAATGAAAACAAGTGTTTTCCAAGAGCTAAGTTTGTAGTGATTTTCCTATACTGCAGTTTCTCATATACTATTTGATTGCTAATAGATAGTAAAAGTTTTCACTTACCTAGGGGTTGTTGGGTTTTTTTTTTGTTTGTTTGTGGTTTTTTTGTTTTATTTTCTAGCAGAACAGCAGCAGAATTTTGGAAAATACTCTTGTTTTCAACCTGATACAGTTAGTAATTCTGAGAAATAACTGCACTCATAAGTTATATCGATTGAAGTTGGAAGTATCTTATAATGTCTTTTAGCTATTAGAAATCACTTAAGTGAATACCAATATTCTGTTAATAACAGAAATATTAAGGATGATTCGACACCTGCCTAGCACTTACATTTCTATGATGTTTTTTCAAAAATTTGGTATTGTATACTTGTAAAAAAGTGATATTATTTCTAACAAGGTTTTATACGATAATGCATTCAACAAGAAAAGTTCTCAGTGAAAAAAAAATACTTTTTTTGCACATTAATGTGCTTGAGCTAAATACATGTTATAGTGAAGAAGGAAAAAAGAAAAGGGATGTTGTTCAATGTTGTATATTACCTTATTTACCTGTTTCCTCACTTTGATATCAGTACACAGAAATGCCTTAATATCTTCCTTCATAAAAAGAATATATTGACTTTGTAGAAAATGATAAGTATTGCTGAAAGCTGAGGATTACTGCATGAAGAACACTGGGTATCAAAATTTTCATTCTATTAGTTTTCAGTGTTTCAGAATCTTGAATTAGAAAATGGTGAAATATTCTAGCACTTATCTCAGTTCTCCGATTCTTAATATGTAGGAGGTGTTATCTCCGTTCTGACTTCAAATGAATAGTGAAAATACTCTTTTACACAACTTGTACAGTTTTCAGTAACCTCCTAAATATTATTCTGATACAGCTCAGGTTCAAGTTAAAATTGATCACAGTTTTCCTGTTAAAGGCCTTATAAATTTTATATAAATATAAAATAAAAGCCTTGGAAAGAATTTAGAAGGTATTTGAGTGCATTGTACTGCTACTAAGTATCAGTTAATGTCATAAATAATTTATACTGATTGAAATATTTTGTTGCTCTTTTTTTTCGCACTTGACTTAATGGGCTGTCACAGCTGTGTAAAACACTGTGAAGAAGCAGCCAGTGTTGCAATATGTTCTCAGTGATTTAACTTTTCTCTTAATAACATGAACATTATTTGAACCATGAACATTATGTAAAAACAAAGACAAATTCAAAGCTAGCCATGATTCTGCTGACATGAACCTACTCTGGAATCAAAGCAATATAAATACATCCTGCTGGCCTTTAATTGAAAAGAATACATTTTATATGTTAAGAAGATGTATGTCTTAAAAATTGTAGGGTGTTGTAATCATATTAAGAAATTGAGAAGCTTTCTTTATATTTCTTTGGATGTTGAATGTTGGTGGACGGACGTTGTTGCAATAAGAATTGAAGGGTTGATGGACCAAACATCAAGAAGACAGCAGAAAAAAGCTGATCTTTATCTAGAACAATGTTTATAAAAGGATTCATTTGCTCTAATTAAAGAGTGTGCTTGTTTAAAAAAACCCTACTAATATTTGGAAAATATTACGATGAAGAGATGAGCTATATCCTAATTACCTGGATGAGCCTTTCGTAGATTTTTATAGCTAAAGCAATGTCCCAGTGGATTGTATTTTATTTAAACCAAATTTCCTTTTTTTGGAGATGATTCCATTATTTCCCTCAGTTTTAGACCTCACATGGAGCTATTACACAAGTTGCATATATTTGCCAAAGCTGACTACTTAAAGTGATTGAGTGTTGCTTTTTTGTGAGTACTGGCTTCACAGATAAGGGAAGGAAAAGCAAAGTAAAGGAAAGCTATCTGTTTTCTAAAGTGAATGCATGAAGTACAGAGATGTAGCTGTGAAACTGAAGGCTTGGGGTTTACTTGTGAGAAATGGGTATCAAAGGGGTTTTGTTTAATTTACTATATATAGATCCCGGTTATTGTCATCAGATGGTTTCAGGAAAAAAAATCAAACTTCAAAAATATAAAGGAGAGGTTTATAGTGGCTCCTGAGCAAAAATGAATGCTGAAAAAATCCCATTGAAAGTGTAAGTTTTGATCTAAGTGTTGGACTAAGCAAAGGACGGAAGGGGAGAAAAGATTTTCCAAATATCATTTCTACAGTCTTGTCTTCACTTGGGAGCACAGAGCAAACAGCTTTCATCTGTCGTGAGCTGAGCTACTGCAGAAACTGGAGCAGTAGAGCAACCCCAGCCTGGCATGTGTCTATTTGCAGGTGGCCTCAGTGATATACAGTTCTAGCACAGCCATGCAGCAGTCAAGTCTCAGGTCAGCACTTTCACTGTGCTGTCCCCAATAGGAGTACACCAGCTTCCTTGGTATTAACTCCCTTTTCTCTAATGACTTCAGGTGGTGTTCAGACACATCCTTCCCATGGCTGATGAATTTGTATCACAGTGGGGTTGCTGGCTCTGTCCCTCGCCATTTACATATTGGCCCTCTCCCAGAGTGGCCTAGAGATTCTGTGAAGTGGTGGTATATGACCCTGAAAGCACAGAGCTATCAGAAAGCAGAGGGCACAATACACTTCTTATGACACATTCATAATGGTGAGAACTATACCTGTGCAGAAATCATCTCGTTGGGAAATCAGCACGTGGTTGCAGGAAGTCCAGAAATAGACAGATTGATACTCCAGCTGGTAAAATGGTAGATTTCTGCCAGATACCAGTGACTCAAATGTAAAGACTTTGTGTCCTTTTTACAGAACGGCTGCTTTGTATCCCCACCTGGAGGTGAGCAAGTAGGAGTAATGAGTAAACAGTCGGCATGGACCTAAAGATATTTTTTTTAATTTTGCTAGTTTTGTTGCTACCTGTGCACAAAAAGGTCATAAACCCTGTGCATGGTTAAAGGATGAGTAATTCTTACCTCTGTAGTTAAAGTGCCACCAATAAGTGATCTAAAGCATATATCTCTATCACTAGTGTTTGATAGATCTCTGATAGAGATTGTGTTGTTAAATCTTTCCAACTGGATGAAAGACAAAAGAAATCTAAATAGCAGAATAGTGCAGAGTATGCTTTTGGTCATGAAAATCTCCACTAGCAGGATATTTATCTAATCATCTCTTTGTGGCCTGAACTGTATAAAACATTTTACTATGATATTTATGGATATTAAAAACTCTGTTTAGGACAGTATTTTCTTAACTAGTTTTGGTTCTGAAAGATTTAGATCATCTAAAGAGATGTTTAAAAGTGCCTAGGCAAAATGGATGCTTAATTTTATTTTGTTCCTCAAATTAATGTAATATATTTTNCCCCCCCCCCCATAAATCAAAATATTCAGTTCACTGAAGTTTTGAAACATAACAATATTATTTTTCTGGACTTTTTTCCCAGCCTTTGGAACAGGATAGCACATGTTTATGTGCAGCTGGCTTCTGTTCTCATGTGTTCTTCGATACCAAGATAATGATGTTCGTTTTATAACAATTTACAATTATTTTTTAAATTAAGATGAATTATCACAATATACTATTGTGGTTTTCACTTGACTCATTGTTTCAATCTTCAGCCTGTTATTTATAGAAAGGCTTTTCTGTGAGTATTTATAAAACAACCAAATGAAAGGAATTCAGATCCAGAAGGGGAAGCGTCGAAGGAGGTTGGTATTAAATCCAATTTGATTTAAAGCTTTATATTTCTGTGGTCCTTGGAGTACTTTGAAGAATCTTAAGGTTCTGTGGTGTAACAGATATCCCAATGGGTAAAAGCACTGCTCAGTATATTTGCTGCAGTGTTGCTCTCAATATTGAAACAAAATGATGAGTGAATGAGCAGATACTCTTTTTTGAGATCTGACATTTTGAAGAAGTAGTTAGATGTAACTAATTAAGGAAGAATTCAAATTTTTCATAACATTTACCTATCAGTAAAGGTAAAGAAGAGAGAAGTATGTGCTGTAGAAGTAAATGTTTGCAGGGGGCTTGAAATGGTTCAGCCAGTGCCTAACACAGCATAACTCATGTACTGGGCTTTTTAATCAATTCTGATGAGTTTCAACATCGTCTTACATTCATATCATGTTATGGGAACTTATTCCATTTTAACTGGAACTGCTGGCACTCTTTTGCCCACTCTGCATAAAGTTACACAAATATATTTAGTAACTGTGAGTGCTTTTAGAGGCCAAATATAGCTACAGTTCTGTTAGACAAAATTTAAGAGGAAAGAGTGAAGGGCCGTGGGGTATTGAGTCCCTTGGAGGTAGGCGGATGTTTACAGATGTTTACAGATGTGTAACAGATATGCCAATGAAAGGATTTTCAAAAGTGAAGCTTCACCCCTGATTAATGATACCCTTAGGTAAAGATATTACATTTTTCAAATGTTTTTCTGCACCATTCTTATTGATAATTTTGTTAGAAACTTTATTAACTCATCAAAATACTTTGTGCCAGGATTCTGTTAGGATTTGTGGTTATCTCTCTGTTTCACTCTCTCAAACAGTATTTCTTTCTGTCTCACAAAGATAATGTACGACATGAAGAATGAAATGCATGGACTTGAAGCTTTATCTGCTTATTACTTGAGTGTGTACACACAGAAAGTATACACCTGGCAGGATTAAATCTGTATAAAACAAAATTGAAATAATTTTTTCTTAGAAAATCCTTCATACATATATTGTTTTCTTTTTCAAATTTCTGTTCCTGATGATGTAACTAAGTACCTTTATGAACCTAATATGCAATTTTGTCAATATATTTTTTGGTTTTGCTTCTCTTATATTACATAGCATATTTTGGACAGAAAACCTCTGAGCAACACTAATCCTCATATTTTATGTTTCCATTTCTACATTAAAGTCACTCAGTGGAATTATGAAGTGACCAGAATGTTACTCTTGAANAAAAAAAAAAAAAAGCTCAGAAACCTCCCCTCATGCTTTGAGCTTGTAATTTCTATAGCTAATTCTTTACCAAGAACCTGTAAATGGAGATTTCAGGCCTTTGAAAAAACTATTTTCATATAAACATATAGACTATTGATTGATCAAGAAATAATGGCAAAGCAACTCACTGGGATACAGTTGTCAAATATATAATACAACAAGAAAGAAATTTTTGAAATTATTTAGGGCCCACTTTTTTGAAGGCCATATGCTTCTTAGACTTGCACAGACAGCTATTGTCAGTCTTGTGTTTAGCCTTTCTACACAATGGAACCTTCTAGAGTGGCATTTTTTATAAGTTTCTGACAAATTGGTTAATAGAATGGACTTAGAAATGAAGAAGATAATTTCATAAAATATAATTAGCTTTCAAAATGCAGTGGTTTCTTTTGAAAGCAGTGTAGCAAAACACAAAAAAAAGGGCAAAGTGGAGTTTTGTAGTTTTGAAGATAGATCATTTGTCCCAGCCTTTGACTTTGAATGCAAGACATGGAATATGATAAGAACTCATCTCTCTTCAGAAATAATTGTCTTTCTTTTCCTCTTTCCCCTCTGTCTGCTTCTTTATTTTTATTATTTTCATGTTTATATTTTTATTTATTTTTTATTGTTTAGATTTCAAAGGAAAATGAGGACAGGGATCCACAAAGAAAAAGGGAGAAAACAGAAGAGAAGACATACAATATCAGACATTTCAAGTAAAACTGAAGCAAATTTCCAAAATTAAATCTATATGATTTCATTATTTTCCTACACAAAATTTAAAAGAGAACATTCTAGAAAAGGAAAACTTTCAGGAAAATGTTGTTCAAAGTTTTATATCAATTCTAGTGTTCTGTTATGCTTGTTCTTCTGTGAAATGTGGAGCTTGAATAGAGTTACTCAATGAATCTGGAAATTGCTGTCAGATGACATCTAGTGAGGCCTTGGTCCCGTTGAAGCCAATGACAGAATTCCTATTCACTTCAGCAAAACTGGGGTTTCTTCCCATAATGTCACATTTAAAGATGCCATCAAAGTTTTGGCAATGCATATTCTCTGTATATGCAGTAATTCCTCTCTTTCCAGGTAGAGGGTCATATTTAGAATATTTTGGCCTCTAATGTGGAGATAATAGGAGAAAGTCAATAATCCCACAAGATTTTGCAAGTCATTCTGCAGAAGTTTTCATCTGAGGCAGCTCTGATAAAAACAGATACACAGCTTTTTGATTTTAAAAAACCCAAACCTCTCTCACTTTGGAAGTCTAGTCACGTTTTTATTTCAAAGTTTTCCTTCAAAGTCAAGGAATAATTGTGAATGCAATTCATAAAGAAGAAAATATCTGTTGTTCTACTGGTGAGAACCAGCATGAGAACCAGGTTAGAGCTGAGTCCTTTTTGCCTATTGAAGCAGTGATCACAGGGCTGACAGCTGGAGTTTACTCGATTGTACAATAAAACAGCCCTATAGGTACCTTTCGTTGTATTTAAAATGCCAAACGTAATCTTAGTGGACTTTTTTCTTTGCCTTCTTTTTTTCCCCTGTTGAGTATTATACCTTTAAACAAGGAAATAAAAAGGAGATGGGTAAGCAAAAGAGATCAACATGCATCAGAAATTATTTAAGACAGTCTCTGGAGAAATGATATGTTTTTCACATATTTATATTTTATTCTTGTGTTGGTTAGACAGGGAAGAGAAAGTCCAGTGTTTACTTGATGTTTTATGCCAAGATGATAGTTTAAATGCATAGAAGTTGGTATGACAACCACATCTCTTGATGATATTTCATGTTGTCCTTCAAATTCTGGGCATTAGCACTGTTCTAGTACAGGTAGCACCTACTAAAAAACTGGAGAATAGGCCTTAAAATATTGAAATTCAAGGACAAAAAAAAACCACAAACAAAACAAAAAAAAACCCAAATCCCAAACCATCTGGATAGACTAATTAAATAGAGATACTTTCTACGGTTTTGGAAATTGTAGTACTGTTGAATAGATTTTGAAAGCACTTTTTACTATCATTCAAGGAAGCAAGTATTTTTTCAGTTTATATTCTCTATGCAGTTTCCAGTCACAGGACTTGCCATAATGATCATTCAGTGGTCACATTTTGTTGGCAATCTTTCTTCAGAAGAGAAGGAACTTGTGGCTTATGTCTTGCGGTTGAAATGAAACCATCTGTAGACAATCACAATATGTTGTGATGCACTTACTGTTTGACAAAAAGGGAAAATACATATAGGTGGAAACTGGCTGGAAAATCAGTATGTAAGTCTCTTACTTCTTTTGAATGCGTGCACACCAGACTACTGTGGGTGACAGAAATTTTGCCATCATATTTCAGAGAATGCAAATCATCAACTATATGAAGTTTAACAAGGGCAAGTGCCAAATTCTGCACCTGGGACAGGGCAACCCTGGACATCTGTACTGGCACAGAATGGGGAATGAGAGGCTAGAGAGCAGCCCCGCAGAAAGGGATCTTCAACGGAAAGCAATGACAAGTTAAATATGGATTAGCAGTGCCCTGGCAGCCAGGAGGGTCAACCGTGTCCTGGGGGCCATCAGGCAAAAAGCATCACCAGCTGGTTGAGAAAGGAGATTGCCCTGCTCTGCTCTGCACTGGTGCAGCTTCACCTTGAATATTGTGGTAGTTTTGGGCATGACTATACAAGAAGTATATAAAGTTATTAGAAAGCTTCCTAAGGACAGCTACAAAGATGGGGAAGGGGAAGCCATGTAACGAATGCCTGAAGTCACTTGGTTTGTTCAGCCTGGAGAATAAGAGACTGAAGGGAGAGCTCATTGCAGTTACAACTTCCTCGTGAGGGGAAGGCGGGGGGCTGACATTGATCTCTTTTCTATGTTGACCAGTGACAAAACCCTACAGAATGGTATGTTTCTAGAGAAGGACAACAAGGATGGTGAAGGGGCTGGAGCACAAGCCCTATGAAGAGCAGCTGAGGGAGCTGGGGTTCAGCCTGGAGAAGAGGAGGCTCAAGGGAGACCTTATTGCTCTCTACAACTACTTGAAAGGAGGCTGTAGCCAGACGGGGGATGGTCTCTTCTCCCAGGTTACCAGTGACAGAACAAGAGGACACAGTCTTAAGCTGTGTCAGGGGAGGTTTAGACTGGATGTTAGGAAAAACTTTTTCACAGAAAGAGTGATTTCCCATTGAAATGGGCTGCCCTGTGAAGTGGTTGAGTCACCATCTCTGAATGTGTTTAAGAAGAGTTTGGATGAGGTACTTAGTGCAATGATTTAGATGATAGGATGGTGTTAGGTAATAAGTTGGGCTGGATGACCTCAATGGTCTTTTCCAACCCTGTTTCTTCTGTGGTTCTGTATGAAGCTGAGCCTCCACTCAGAGGGGTTTGGGCACTAGAACAGGCTCCCCAGGGAAGTGGTCATGACCACAAACCTGCCAGAGTTCAAGATTTTGGACAATGCTTTTAGGCACATGGTGTGAATTTTGTTTTCCTGTGCAGAGATGGTAGCTGGACTTGGTGATCCTTGTGGGCCCACTCCAACTCAGGATATTCTATAATTCTGTGATTTCAGATGTGAGTTGGAACTTCTTTAGAGGCATTAAGTAAAAGAACTTCCAATCTACTTTGTGCTGACTTGAGATGTTCATCACTATTTTGCAGGCAGGGCACAATTACATCTCACAGATAAAACTTTGTTCTTGTTACCAGATGTAGTAAGCATTTATTTTTACTTTTAAACATCAGGAAGCCAAGACTGTGCCGTGATAGACTTTCATTCCAAAGAACATACAGAATAAAATGAAGATGCTTGTTGAAATATAGAATTACATCTTAGGTCAGCATTTCTTCTCCATTAGCATCAGCTGACAGGGTGCTGTCTTGCAGGACCCTAGTCATGCATATACAGAACCTCTCTATTTCTGTCAGAGGTGTTTCATAGGTATGAGTGGGTGCTTGTGGATGTACAAGTGTGAATTATGTCCCACTTTATTATTCTGTTTGGAAAGATAAAGCAGGAGTTCATGAGCTTCATACAGGCAAGGACCTTGAAGAACTAACTGCTAGTGATACAGGTGCTGGCCAGGAAAGGTCTGGCACAAGGCCCCCAAAAACAAGTGAGTGGCTACTAAAGAAAAGCGTGTACTGAAGACTTTCAAAAAGGGTCATATGTTTCATTGCCAAGACCCTCAATGAGGAACTCAGGTGAGTAGGCTTTGCCAACACTTGAGAAAATTGTGCCTTGCTCATGTCACTATTCTTCAGATCGAATAGTTTAAATTCAGCTTATTTGTAATAGAAGGGAAAAACAAGGTGGCTTTGCTTGTTTGTTTCAAAAGCAGACCTGAAAAACAATTCACTTCTACATTCACCATTGACAGTTTAGTTTTTGAAATTTAACCAGGAAAGATGCTATATAAGAAGTGGACCTGAATGGTCATTTAAATGTTTATCTGCAATAGCTATTTGGGTTAGGTGAGTGTCATGAAAATCTCGTGAGAGTTTTGACTGAGCCTAACATGCAATCTTTCATGAGCTGCGAATCATAAATATTTCACGTTTCTTGACAGCTCGCTGGCTCTTCTTTCTATTTAAAATTGAGCGCATTTTAACTCAGCCACCTACTTCCCTTTTAACCTTGGTAAATATGGATATAAACAGGATGTAAAAAGCTACCTTGAAAATTATTATGTCAGTTGGAGTACCCTTAAGTGTTTGGCCTTTCGCACGGGCGGGACAGGCTATGCCATCTGAGGAAGTGCCCTGCAAAGGAGTGGAGTCTTGGAGTCATTTTACATCTCCACAGTAGTGCATCCACTGAAGCTGGATCTTAGAGCAGGAGAGAACAGATTATAGAAAATTTTTGGGTTTATCTAGTACGCAGTAGTCAATTAGGTTGGCAGAAAAGGCTAGTCTGGCATAACCTCTATTACCATCTTGTTCACTCTGACTTAAGGTAAAATCTATTTTTAAAACATAGTATTCCTGTAACTTTCCTCACTAGTTCCCATTTCTATTACGTACACTTACAGGGTTCAGAAAAAAGTCCAGAAATTGGCATTGTGGCCAATGTTTCTTCATTATAAGCAGAGAGGAATGTCTTGAACTTAATATGTTTGGTTTGGGAGATCTGTTTTTGTCCGCTATAACCAATTGTCCATTATAACTGTGTCCATCATAAGTGTAGTGTGCACTATATAATTTAACAGCAGTGGTTAGTACAGCAAAAGCCAACTGTTGAGGCTGGGTGGGAAACCTGAGATATTTTGTTAACCAAATATGTCCTAAAATAATCTTAATTTTTTGAGAAACTATCAATCTCTGCATTCTTGGCTAAGTGCTGTTGTTGAAATTTTAAAATGGTCTATTCATCCTTAAATATATACTCCACCAAGAAAAGGAAAGGAATTTTTTTATTCTTTCAAAATATCAGATGTTTTATGTACTAAGCAGAACCTTGGCATCCTTGAGCTTGAGGAAAAAAGGTTAAAATGGGTGGGGAACAGACCCAGTTATTTTCTGTGGAAGAAAGTGGAACCTTTAAAAATTTGAAATATAAAAATACTTGTATCTTATGAATAGAGAACAAATATAAGCTTTCTCATCACAGTTAAAACAAAATTCTGGATATTTCAGGATCGCAGTAAAAGATCTCACATTGTTAATTTATTAAGCCCTGTAACGTTTAGGTTTTTTGGGGGTAGAATGGGATTTTTTTTTCTTCTATGAAAAAAAGCATTGTAATTTTAAATATCAACATTTCCATGAAAAACAAAGCCAGAGAAATGGCATGCTGGACTTGCACACCATTAATAAAACCAGTAGGTGATGCAGTCTGTCTTGCAGCCAGCAATCCACTGGCTGGGGAACTCACCTATGGGTTGGGGAAACAAGGCTCTCCTGACAGTAGAGAATTCCTGTCTCTACCTTCCAAGAAATATCATGTGGAGGAATGATGTGATTTTATTTTTTTTAATTCTCTAATAGAATAGCCCCAATTTGTACATGATACAACTATTGTTTTACTAAGGATTTTCCCCTTAAAAATAAGAGTTTAAATCATTGTTTTCTTCCTCTTAACTCTCTCCTGGCATCCTGAGAGCCTTGGTCTCCTGGACTCCATTGAAGGCCCTTGCTGGACATCATAGTCAGTGCATTGCCTGGTGAGTGTCATTTGGAGAGTGTCATGATGTTTCCTCATCTGAGGAAGGAGGACTGACATGGGGTACATGGAAAGGAGAAACATGCACAAACTTAACAGGTTTTGAAACATATGCAGGCATCTGCATGTACCAAACAGTTGTGGAACAGAAGAGCAAGCCTCAGGCACAATCCCTCCTTGGGTGGTAGCCTGTGAATTTGGCAGTGAAGAACTGTGAGATAACTTGTAAGAGAGCTCTGCTGTTCAGGGGCCACTAACCAATCCTTATGTAAACTTTTCCTGAGAACTCTCTTCTACCAAACTGAGACAAAAAAAATAGTGTCTTTTCTGATCCTCCAGTAAGCTGTGCATACTTTTCAATTGGTTTTTCTTCCTGTTTTGCTGTCCTTACTTGTTGCTGGTAAGGTAAAATGGATTACTGGCAGTTTAGTACTAGAGACTGACATTTTTTTTTTAAGCCTCTGCTCTGAATGGAACAAAATTCCTCTTCTTGCTGCAAAAAGGCAGTTTCTTGATGACAGGCATTATGCAAGTAATTAGTTGGATGGAGAACTCTAGGGAGCTCTTCTGAATCACAACTCTTCTGTTCTTGCAGGCAGGATAAAGTCAGACTTGCTCAGCAATGAAAGTAAAGCTTTAGAGCTGTGTGTTCCTCTCCCATCCCAACTAAAACACCAAAAAAATCCCCACTGCAGTAAGCTCCAGCCTGTCTCACTCCACCCAGATATAAATTAACTCATCTGCTGAAAGTTTATGAGAAATGAGATGCACTCAGTTCCACCTTGGCCTTTATTGCTGAGGAGAAGTAAAGGGCTGTCTTTGTCCAGTGATAAATGAGATGCTTATTCCAAGATTTTGCTCTGCCAGTGAATTATAGTTGAAACTGTTGGGAAAGGAAAAATTGTGGTTGGAAAAAGGAGTGTATTATGTGTGAGTGACACAATGTTTGTGCATGTATGTGGGTGTTCTGAGCAGATCGTTATGATGCATAAAAGAATAAGTATGAAGAATGCTTAAATGTTGCCAAGTAGCCAAGTGTTTATCTTTTTAGATATATAATAGTATTGACAGTACTTACTGGATGGCTTCTACAGTAAGCAGAGAAAAGGAAAAAGCTGATAGAATCCTGACAAAATAATATGAATTTTCTTAGAATTAGAAAATAATATCAATAAATCAATAATTTTTATGTTTAATTTCTTAGTCCATGAAAGGAGAAGTTCATGTCATGAGAGAGAATCTTGTAATGACAAAATTGTAGAAATTTTAATTTAATCTCTAGCTGAGGTTAACCTCTTCAGGCAGTTTGACTCCTTTCTAAAGCCATCAGTGTATCTTTAAGTTCTTGTGATGCTTCTTTGTCAAAATATCAGTGCTTTGGCAGCCCTGAGGCTTGTCTTGCCATCTATCTTCTGCCCTTTGGTCTTGCTAGGTGAAGCCACTTACAAAGTGTGTGTCTCGGGCAGGAGCAATCAGTCTACTTCGTGGGTTTACCATCATGCTTCACAATGTCAGGTCATTTCTTTCTTCGTGTTAAGAGAGGTGATTTTGCACCTCTGAAGATCTACATAGCATTATGTCTATACTTTAATCGAGAAGAAACAATTGAATTTCCCAGAATTCAAACCACCTGTGTCCAAGCCATTCTGGCATGTCTGCTCTTTGGATCTCTTTGGAGACACCAGAGGGTCTCTCCCTCATTAAGCAAAGCACTTGCAATCCCAATAATTTGATTAAAATTGGAATGTCTCTATATGGTCTACCAGACAGGGAGCAAATTCCTAGTTCAATACTGCCTGTCACATATATCCTCATGAGCCACCACTTGGGCTCTCCTACAAAACTCTCTGTCAAAGAATTTTTGTCCTTCCTTGCCTGAATTTGGAAAATTAGTTATGGCCAGTCTGCAGAATGATGACTTCTGAGCATTCTAGGGTGGTGATTAGGACAAATTTTAAACTTTGTATGATTCATATCTGGTGTATCATTTATAAAGTGAGCACCTGATAGTGTATTCTCCCTTTAGTATACTGGGCAGAAGTCATCTCAGCTTTTGCAGTAGGTGTGTATATGCTCATAGACACAGGAACCAATTATGAAAGCTTCTGCTCGCTGTATTATTCTGTGACACTGTACAGATGGTCTTCTGGATTACAAAGGAAATGCCTCTGGCAAGCTGTGCTCTTCAGTGTGATTGATGCTTAGGCTTTCTGCAAAATATCTCTTTTCCTCACCTCTATTTGTTTATTTATTTTGTCTACTAATAAAATGGTGTAGCACAGGATATTTGTAAACAATTAGGAGATATTTGTGAACTTTTCATAGTCATCAATGATATTTGCAATTTGTAAAGATTTTTTTTAACTGTGACTTGGAAGGGACATCCTGAGACCTTTAAGCAGTCCACGTTCAGTAATGACTAGTGACTATTTTGTAGTAAAACAATATAAAATTCTCTGCTCCTATATTCTTCATCTACTATCCTAACCAGCAAAACAGATCTTCTCCCAGTTTATTCCCTTTTATTTTTATTTATTTTTTAAATAAATTTCAGAGAATAGTTAGGTATCTTCTCTGAACAAGAGACAAAATCTGCCTGCTTCATATTTAGCACTTGCCTTTATATGTTTCATATTGATTTTACTTACCATTTTCATCAGTTTCCAAAATGTCATTTCTTCACCATTTTCTTCATAAAGATTTTCAATTTGTAATGACACATTGTTCAACTTCAAGCAATTTCAAAAACCCTCACTATTATAGACATATGAAGGGTTAAGACAATCACATTGCGTTAGTTTTAGAATTCAGTTTTTAATGTAAAGTTTTAGCTTTCAGACTGGAAGAAAAAGGCTGTAGTTTTCATTTTATAAAATTGAAGAGAAATGTACTCAACAAATAAATTTAGGGTTTTTTTAGACCTCTGTGCTAAATTATCTGATTAGCTAAATGTTATGCTAGCAGGTAATGAATGCCAGTTAAGACCATGAGCTTGGTGGTTGATAACGGATGTCAATGAGTTGCATTATGAAGAACCTAAAACTTCACTAAGTGTATTATTACAAAGGAAAGTCCAACAAGTGGAAATGGAATTTTTCAGTATGTTCTCTGCCTACTTCATCCCTTCTCCCTCTATACTGGGTGGATATTTTTAAGAGAGTATAAATGAGATATGTATTAGGCAGTCCTTATTAGGCTTTATAAACTCCATCTCACACTTGTTTACTGTTATTCGAATGATGTTACAGACATGGTATTAGTAGAACTGCAGGTCAAATCTGAGACAGAGAGTAGAGAGTACCATTTTTGAAATTCCAGGTGGAAAAGTTCTTTCTCTTCAGTTAGCAGAGGAATCCAAATTCCTTGCATTTTTTTCCAGGTGAACTCTTATGTCAAGGACTTATTTGGGAATTGGAAGGGTTGCGGTTTTTTTTATATTGATCTTCTATTTCAGAGATAGTTAAATGGACTGATTTTTGTATCTGATCAAAGGCCTGTTTTTTCTTCTGTTGAAGTTAATGGCTGTGCTCATATTGATTTCTTAGAATGCTGGATATTCTTCCAAATTAATTCTGTGCTAAAATAGGGCAATCTGTTATTTTTTTTTATATAAAATCACATTTGTGGTCCGGTCTGGTTCTGTAGATGTTGCTGAAGACTATACGGGGCTCAGCAATCAATGCAAAATAATAAAAAATTAAAAGGGAGAAGCATTCTGTCAATAGCACTCCTGTAACAAAGGGAATACTTGTTTTATATTGATTAGCTCCTGTTAAATAATGCATCATGGCTTCACAACCATGTAGGCTCTTGCAGGGTTGTTTATTGCAAGCAGTAGCAGTACAGAAATGCTCTTAGTGAGCAAGGAAATCAATACCGTATCTGTAAACACACTTGCAAATGCATTCCCGTGGCTCACTCTCCAATCTGCAGCTCCCCACTAAACCAGAATAGTGTGAAATAGGACTGAGTCTTAGATTCTGTATTTGTTTCTTCACCTCTCTGGACAGCAATAAGATGCTAAGGCACTTCAATTGGAGCCCAATCCATAAATGACCTGTTTGGTATACTTCTACTCACCTATTGAGTGTATAAGACTACAAATCAGCTAAGCCATTTTCAAGATGCCAGATTTGTGCATGAGGACATACTTTTAGTGGGTTCCGTTTGTTCAGACACTAAAAGGTTCTGTGAACAATTTTTTGTTGTAAGGCTACCAAACAATCCTGGTTGAAATTGGGGCATTCTCAATTTAGATAACCTTCTCCAAGGAGTTAGCTACCCAACTCTTGTCAGATTAAGATCTCCAAACAGTGACATCTCTGTCAATCTTCAGAGGAGACTCCTTAGAATGGCTAAGGAAAATGCCTCTGTTCCTTGAAGGAGTGGTGTAAGTGCCAACGGAAGAGCCACGTAAATGACGGTAAAGGGAGAGTAGGGACAAGTTAAACTCACATATTCATGGGACATCTGATGCCACATTCAGTGTGATGTGGTTTAACACACCCCTTGTGAAACCCACTGTGGCTAGGGCTGGCCCTGTCCCCTGCAGATTATGCTAATGGCAGTGCTCCAAAAGGACTGAGTCAAGCCGAGTTTTCTGTTTAGAGAGAGATTGTTCATTTATTTACCATTCATCATAATCTGAGCTCCTTTCAAATATCGCAGTCCAATCCTTTTGAGCCAAAATTGCAGAATTTAGGACAGCTGTGATGCTTTTTCCATCATGACTTTAATTACCTTTAATAGGATATGACTGGTCCAGTGAATAATACAAAAACATCCTGGAATAACTTTGTGCATGTTAAATTCAAGACAAAATAAGCATTCGTTCAGATGATGAGCACTCACAGTTCCCTCAATACTAGTAGAAATAAAGTAACCTTTGCAGCCTATTAGACACCTATGATAAACAATAAATAATATACTGCTAGACATATGTTATCATTTCAGACAAGCTGAATTAGAGTGAAGTACTGTTTATTTTCATAGACAGATTCTGTGAAAATATATCTGCATAGTTTTAGGTTATAATCATTATTGTATAATACCTTATCTGGACACAAAAAACTGGATTTATTTAAATGGATTTTAGCCACCTAAAAGTCAGGTGTAAAGCCTAGGCTGAATTTCCCTTATAGTTGATGGAGAAAAATACTCCTATCCATGAATATGAGACAGCGATATAATAAGGTGGAATACTAAATTTATACATTTATTTGCACCTGACTTTCTTCATTGGCTCTACAGGGAGCCTTTTCAGCTAACCTGCACTAGATGACACATTTTACAGCATTAGGCTGACTGAAGGAATCCTATTATATTAAAAATAGTGACCATAAAAGATGTGTGGAGATCTGGAGATGGGGGATTTCAAGTTAAAAATAGATGCTATGAAATAATTAGTAACATTTGGAGACACAAACTAGCACTGAACAGTGCTGGTTCATTGGTCTCATTTTGAATTCTTCCAAAAATGAGAGATTATTTTTGAGTTTAACTGTTCAGAGCCAAATTTCATTTAGAGAACTGCAACTTGTTTTGTAATGACATCAATAATATTGCTTCAGAGGAAATTGCCTGGCTACTTAATAGACAATACTTCACAGAAAACTGTGGTGATTTGGAACTGGAATCCAGAATACTTTACTGGGTTCCGTTATTTTTCAACTTATATAAAGGTTTATTGGAAGTCACTGATCCTGTTCCTTAAATTCTAATGGGGTGACATGACATTCACAGAAGAAATCAGGGAATGAGAGTAAGTTTTAGAGTTCTGAGATCAGTCCTACATCTCTTTCGGAAAAGATATGCTTGGAAGTTCTGGCCCCGAGCCTGGAGGAATAGTATCCAGAATAACATCTCAATAGCCCCAAGCCATGGACAGAGAAAGGGAATGACATCCACCGTCTGACCACATAGACATGCTCTATATTTTCTTCTCTCCCTCCGGAATTTTTCCAAATGAGGTCACTGATATTTAAATGGATAACCAGGAGGCCATGGCTGAGGGGACAATAAGTTTGGGACTATTTTATAGCACTTTTATGAACATATTTTTTACTTTAAATGTTCCTATGAAGGTATCTTCCTTTAAATCCATTAATATACATAATTACCATAGTGCCCTTTGCTGTCATGACCGAACCTGTTCATGTTCCTGAGGGAGTTTAACTCTAGTTTGTCTATTGCCATATCACACTGCAGAATACAGAAACTTTGAAACATGGGGTAAAGTCTGAAACTACAATATCGCCAGTGTGATGAACATAGGAGTAAATCCTGCTTAGGAGAAAAAATATATTCCTAAGAATGGTTCCTGTTTATCTCTGTTCTGAAAACTATGAATAATAAGGGTCAGGTTTCACCCACCTTTGAGTTACACTCTCATCCAGGCCATCTAAAAGGCAAATGGAGTGAGCTGGAGAGAGAGTAAACATCTAGCACTGAATACATACTTCCTCTGAAGTTATTTTTCCATAATCCAACACATAGATCAATGTATATAGTTCAGTATATAATTTTAATATATTAGATGCACAACTGAAAATGTTTTATTACATCTTAATGATAACTTTGCATAAACCTTATTGTGAGTGATATGTTTACTAAAGTCTATCCATGTTAAATTTCATAGTGCTAAACATTAGCCGTTATCAGTTACCGGATATGGTTTATTGCGAATTAATGAGGTGATCCTTTGTACTGATTCTGTAGTAAAAAACCTTTTTGATAGCTCTTTACAAGGATCTAATCATGGGATTTCATCTGAGTGAAAGACAATAACCTGTCTTTCATTAAAGTATTCTATAAGAGAAATGTGTATAGCACATTTATTTCTCAACTGATGGTTGCAAAAATGAAGTGAATTATTAATTTACAACACAGTCTTCAAATCAAAACATTTCAGCATTCCTTACTTACTAATATCAGTGGATCGTGTGAACCAGAACACTATGTTACAATAACCTCATGATTTTTAGGCAGAAGGATCCTTAAATAATATTTCAGTCTCTGCTTTTCCCTGGAAACTTCCTTACTTTCAACAGTCCTCCTCTACTTGCCAGCAATGACCTCACTCTAAAATTATTTGCTACATTTGAACAGGGAACAAAATTAACTCTTAAGAAAACGGGTAGCCTATACCATCAGCAAACAGGGGCTCAGACGTGTGTCCTGACCAATGCACTAGCAGGGTTTATAGTCTTTGCCAAATCCCCCTGGCCAGTGAAAAAACAGCATTGTGCCAAGAGAAGCCACCGTAGCTACATATTACTGTAATGATGTTTTGTCAAGTAATTGGATTCCTTTTCACATATTTAAAGAATTGCCAGAACTGTGCTTTGTTATTAGTATGCAAGTATAAACTTTCAGGGTGGGAATAGGGCTTTAGCATACACAGCAAAATGTGGTTCTTCCAGAAAGAAGCTTTAACACACGGGACACTAATTTTTAAATGTCCCTGCTATATACACTTACCTAAATGTTTGTTTTGTTAGTACTGGGAAAATAGATCATTTCAGGGGAAAGGAAGGTGGAGAATTGCTGTAGTTTTCAGGGCACATTTCTTAGGTTTGAGAACTGCTCAGACATTCAGTCAACATCATCCTCTGAAGGCTCTTAGGTTTTGGCAGGTACATTTATCCGTGGAACAACACACAAAAAGAAACCCTGATGGTTTGGAAGGGGTCGGTGGAGGTCTGAAGGTTAACTTAAGCCAAAGATCCTGAGGGAAATTATTCTTAATGAAAACTGACACATGCATGCCCCTGACAGCTTTAGAAAAAACAAACATATATTTCATCTGAATCTCAAAAAGCTCAAATATTTAAGCTCTGCAACAAACCCTGAACAATTTTTGCACTGAATAGCGTTAACTGCCAAGGAAAAATTAATTCACACACTTTTTATTCCTACTGCTCTGATACCCAGTGGAACTATTTTACATTTATCTGACCCCATGCAATACCTTTCTTTCAAAACCATTACGTTTAATACATTTTTATAAGGAACAATTTGGAGTGTTGCCCAGTCATTGTCTAAAATGAAGTAAGAACAGAACCTTTAATATAACATGTGCATATACTATCCCCACATTGTGTATGAAGGCAAGAGCAGACATGCTTTAGAAGCAGTAAAAGCTATGTCTACCTAATGAGATCCAAATGGCATTTCTTGCTGTCACGGTTTAACCCCATTTGGCAAATAAGTCTCACACAGCTTCTCACTCATTCCCCACCCCATTGGGATGGGAGAGAGATTTGGAAGAGTAAAAGTGAAAAAAATTGTGGGTTGAGATAAAGATAGGTTAATAGGTAAATCAAAATCCAAGCACGCAAGTGAAGTAAAACAAAGACTTCATTCACTACTTCCCACGGGCAGGCAGGTGTTCAGTCATCTCCAGGAGAGCAAGGCTCTATCATGTGTAACAATGACTTGGAAAGACAAACACAATCACTCAAAACATTCCCCCTCTTCCTCCTTCTTCCTCCACATGTTATTGCTGAGCATGAAGCCATATGGTGTGGGGTATCCCTTTGGTCAGTTGGGGTCGTATGTCCCAGCTGTGTCCCCTCACAGCCTCTTGTGCATGCCCAGCCTCCTTGCTGGTGTGTGTGTGTGTGTGTGTGTGTGTGTGGAGTGAGAAGCAGAGAAGGCATTGATGCTGTGTGAGCACTGCTCAGCAGTAATTAAACCATCCCTTTATCATCAGAACTATTTAGGTCACAAATCTAAAACATAAGCCCACAGTAGCAACTGTAAAAAAAATTGTCTCTATCCCAAACAAACCCAGCATATCCCCCACCCCTTATTCCACACATCATGCTCTGATCCCACACTGTTCAATACATCATCCTTAACCACCATCCTCATTCCTATTTTTTGATGTAATACATAGATAGAATTCCCTTAGTCGATGGGCCATGCTGGTGAAATGCCTGTTAAAAGTGTCTCCTGGCTTCACTTAGTCCATGACTTTGAGCTCTTACGGTGATCTCTCAGGACAGAAGAAGCAGTTTGTTGTGTGGAGTTACTGGGCACCCAAGCCAATTCAAGCTGAGTTGCTGCTGTACTACTTTTTGTAAGGCTTCTCCTCCATTTGTTTAGCCAGTTCCTGCTAAACAGGCAACTCAAATATAAGGTTACAACAATTTTAAGATATTTCCATTATAATCTCTATCTCTGATTCTTTTACAGGACTATGGGATTTAACATCAGAATTAGCTCCTTCCATTACCCCTTCTCTGTCTTGCACTTATCCACAGAGTGCAGTTCCTTAGGGATGTGCCTGCTCCAAGCAGAGACTTACCTATTAGCCACCACCTCTTCAGGGATATACCCGCTGAGCATAGGATTTATCTGCAGCCACAATCGCTTTAGGGACATCTATTCTCGTGTGGGCTTCATGCGTTGCAATGGTTTAAGAGATACACCTGCATCAGTCTAGCCTTAGCCAATGCCACAGGCCCTCCAGGATTGACTGTGCTCCAACATGGCCATACCCATGGCCACAGTCCCTCAAAGAAAGGACTTATCTATGGCCACACACTTCAGCATGACCTCATAAACAGCCACTCATGCTTCAGGGTGTACCCGCATGGACTTATTCACAGAGGTGGTTTTGAAGTGTACTTTTGAGGTGTATCTTCTCTAGCCTGTGTTTATCACTGGGCCACAATCAGTGTACAGAGGTACACCAGCTGTAGCAGAGACATTAAAATTGTCACAGATATTTTGAGACATACCTTCTCTGATGTGGACTTATCCATAGCCACAGAAGATTTGGACTTTCCTGCTCTCAGATGGACTCATCAACAAGCCACAGTCCCTTTGACTTGTTCATGCTGTAGTTCCAGCCTGTCCAGTACAGCAGCACAGAAACAGCAGCAATGCCCTGGCCATCTGCCAGCCCAGGCACATCGCCATTTCTGTTATCAAAATGTTCCCAGGCACAGTAGAGTAAGATGATAAGCAGTACAACAAACACTACAGAAAGCAGTGAAAGCAAAAATCAGCCACTAACAAGCACTAGACTCTAATACACAGTGAGGCAAGCAAGCCCGATGGCAAACAGAGAAGCCTGTCAATTAATGGCTAAACAGCAATAACAGCTATAAATTCAACTCAGCACATTCTAATCAAATCTCTCATTATCTCATACCCTTCTAGCCCCTCATTGGGTGTCACAAAGAACTGTCGAGGTTCAATATCAGCTGGCAACTAAACACCACACAGCTGCTCACTCACTTCCCCCAGGGGGAGAGATTCAGAAGAGTAAAAGTGAGAAAACTCATGGGTTGAGATAAAGACTGTTTAATAGGTAAAGCAAAAGCCCCGTATGCAAGACAAACAAGGAATTAGTCACCCTTTCCCATCAGTAGGCGAGTGTTCAGCCATCTCCAGGAAAGCAGGGCTCCTGTCATACACAATGATGACTTAAGAAGACACATGGCAACACGCAAAAGCATCCTCCTCTTCCTTCTTCTTCCCCCAGCTATTACTAATGCTGCATGGTTTGGGATACACCTTTGGTCAGTTGGGCTCGGCTGTCCCATCTATGTCCCCTCCCAGGCATTTGCGTACCCCCTAACAACCTTATTGACTGTGGGTGGAGTAAGTGGCAGGAAAACGTCTTGATTCTGTGTAACTCAATAGTAGTGTAGCTCACTGTGTAGCTCAGCAATAACTAAAACATCCCTGTGTTATCAACACTTCAGCACAACCCCAAAACATAGACCCATACTGTCTACCGTGAAGAAAGTTGACTTTATCCCACCCAAATTTATCCCACTCATGTCCAAATTTGAATGCACACACTTGCACAGTCAAATTTCCCACTGAAGTAGATGGGCTTTTTGCATGTTTAAAATAAGCATAGTAAATGTAACTGGCTATCTGTACATATACATACTAAAGTATGGCATCCTCTACTGCAGACCTATTTACTATAACAATAGGAACAACACAGAGTTTTGCAGAAACTAAACAAAGACTTCTTGTGTGTATGCCCCCACTGAACAAAACCTGGTACTGTTCTTACATGTTTCTTAATGAGAAATCTGTTTCTGCTATAAATAAGATGAGATTTTATTATAAAAACAGATAAGCTAAGACAGGAAGTAGCTTGAGAAAGGGATATATGTCTTTCAGCAGGTAGCTATGACAAAATTCACTCACTAATTAAAAGAGGTTGAATGCTTCAGGGATGTTACAGTTCATCCCAGACCTTAAACAATCAGATAGCCTTATGAGATGCCTATCATATTGCTCAATATGCCATTACAGACCTCAGTCACATTAAGCAAAGCACACTGCTGATAAAAACCTATGGCAGTCAGTAGGCTCATTTTCATAAAGCAGGCAAGAAATGTTGAATGTGATGTTTGATAGGAGTTTTACGAGTTTGTACCAGTTGAGATTCTGCCTGTGATCAGCACAAGACTGGTGACTGACAACAGCATCTTAAAGGCTGAGATTTGCAGTGTTCACCCCAGTCTAGCTTAGAATGGAGCACTGTCAATGTTTGCATCATAGGGATGCCTGGAGACCTATTCTAGTAGCAAAAGTACATTTTGCTGCCCTATTGGAGAATCTGTTTCCTCAATAGATTCAAGAGAGGTGTAAGAAAAGCAGATTACTGTCTGCAATTCAATCACAATCGGAAGCTGAGAGAGTTTAAAAGCTTTCTACATCTAATTATAGGAGGCAAGAAACTTTTTCCTACCAAAATAAAGAATTACTGGAGTAACTTATCAAGACTCAAGTTTTCTTTGTTAAAGTAAGATTTGAGTTGTGGAAGGGGAAAGTACTGAAAGGAAGTAGGCTAAAAAGCTTCAAATATGAATTCAACTGAAAGGTAGAAAATCAACTTTTCTATGCACCTATAAGGAGAGAAACTAGTTGATTTAAAGTGTAACAATAAAAGTTTAGGAGAAGTAAAAGAAGGAGCAACAAAGGCATGAGAAATATTAAAAGTGGTGATTTATACATACAGGTTATAGAAACTTCTCTTAAAAGTGGTTTACAGATTCTCAAGGCAAGATGAAGGAATGCACTGCTTTCATGTTCTGTCTGAGATTCTCTTTCCATCATTTGGTGCCCTATAGCTCGTGTTACAACACAGGTGGGACAATATGATTATGACTGTCCTGTTATAGGTACCTACCAGCAAGCATTCAAAGAGGTATGCAGCCGAAGGCAGGTCTCAGTTGCAGTTCAGGACATGACCATAGAAAATGTCACCTGTTTTTGTGATGCTAACTGTCTACTTCAAAAAGAGAAGTTGACACCCTAAAATGGGACTTAAGGTAAAGTATAATATCTATATTAGTAAATTTAATGGTGCACTTTGCCATTCAATTTCCCTCCCCTCTCCTCTCTTTCTGTTTCTGTAATTAATAAGATCAATTTTAAAGACATGGCAAAAGAAGGAAGAGAAAAATTTCTAGGAAACTAATGACGAAGAGAAAGAACAAGACAGATCAGACATGGCTCTGTATCATTCCTTGCCTATGATTGTTTTTGCACTTAACATAAATTGTCCTTGCCTGTGGTTATTTGTGTATTGAACACAAATTAACCAGTGAGAGTCTTGAGAATGAAATCCAGGATTATTGTCCCGTGTGGGTCCTCTAAGCACAAGGATATGTAATCAAATTCTCTTTCTGTTCTGAATTCTGTTCCACATATCAACACAAATTCATATGGAGACGTAGGGTGCCTCCTTTACCCTCAATGATCATTGTGACTGCACAGCTACACTTTTTGGAGCTAACCTCAGCTCCTCTTAGGGACCTTAATAAAAAATTTGCATCTTTCCCTGAATATAGTGAAAGTTGAATAGTATTTCACCGCAGCATTGAAAGCATATGTATTGACATGATTCATTTTACTCACAATGGTGTACTGTAGTATATATATATATATATATATATATGTGACCTATTGTAGATTTCATACTAATTCCAGGGATCACAGCATAAATTTCTTAAAAAAAATACTATTACTTGGAACTTCAGACATTGAACTTCCTTAAAAACATCTAGAAATGTGTATGTATTTGTACAAGTACATGGTATGTTTACAGAAGTGTTATGGGTTTAAATATCGTTTTTTTTCTGCGGGGAGGGGGGATGTTTGGGTCCCGCGCAGCACAGCGGGAGTGGCGTGGAGCAGCATGGTGACACACAGTGGCACAAGGCAGTGCTTTCTCCTGGTGGGTGGCTGGCAGGGCTCTGCCAGGAGGTGGCCATGGCCCTGTGGCTCCTCTCTGTGCTGCCGGGAGGTGTGCAGCGGTGGCTGCCCCCATGGGCAGCCCCCACCACTTGCGGCTGGTCCCTACACGTGGCAGGGGCCCCCATGGGCAGTGCCACTGGACCCAGGAGTGCCCATGGCCAGTGGTGGTGGCGGCTGCCAGGCCCTGGAGCCTGAACACATGGCTTTTTGGTGGGAATCACCATGTTGCCTTATGGTGAGATCTTGGATGGAGGACGGTGCCCAACGCAGCCATCCAATGGGAGGACAGCTAGTCTGAGAAGAAGGCCCTGAGTTCTCACAGGATTGCCAGCACATAAAAGCCAGACCCCCGGAAGTCCTGTCCCTTTTGCTGGCTCATTGTGGTCCAGATAACATAAACTGCTGCTCTTCCTGGTCCCTCCCGGCTCCTCTTACCATGCAGCACCATTAGAACTCCAACATTGGCACCAGGAGACCACCCAGCTGCAACAGTGTGGCATCTTTTCCCCTAGGGTGCCCGGGGGCAGGGCGCTTCTCACTGTTTTTGTATTTCAGAGGCTCCAAGGGCCGGGAGATACCATCTTCAAGGTGGCTTTCTCTTCCTTCCCCCTGCTCCTCTGCCCACCAGTCTACTTGGAGGAGCAGTTTATCATTGTGGGTTTTTTTCTATTTTTGTGGAATATTGTTGGGTCGTTGTGTATATCTGTTTAGTGCCTAGTGGGATTTTTTAGTTCTATAGAGTCTGATAGAAAATAAACCTGTGTTTGTGTTGCATCTCTATTACGTCTCTCGTCACTGTTGCACCCCCTAATGGTAAAACCACCATGAGAAGAGATGATTAAAAAACATTAATTCAAAGATGTTTAACTTCTTATTTCATCTTATTTTCAAGATTGCTTTTTATTCTACACACAACTGTCAGTGATTCCAGCCCACTAACAATTGAAGGCATCTTCATTTGCTCTGAGCTGAGGATGTTTGTGATGAGGCTTACACTGCTTCCTTGTTCAACAGCCTCTCCTAAAAGTGGGAACATGCACTGCCTTTTCACTGGTACAGCCAACACTGATTCCTTGCATGTGGTAGCTGGGGATACAGCCAGCTTCCATCTTGGCCCAAAGCTCTATCCATGCCCATGGCAAGGGGATTGGAACTAGATCATCTGTAAGGTCTTTCCAACCCAAACCATTCTATCTGTGATTCTATTATTTTGAATTTGGCTGTGATTGTCTTCTCCAGGAAATGGGGATAGTTCTGGTAAAGGAACTCCAAAGCTTTTAGATGTTTGAAATACTTTGACCTAATGGTGGCTTGACACAAGTTAAAGGAATTTTTTAAAAAAATATTTTTTGGAACCATGGAGTATATGTGTGATTGAGGTATTTCATCTTTCTTGCAGACATAAAGGGAGTGTTCCTTTAAGCTGTGAAATTGGATGATGCTATTTGCTATTGTAATTAACTTCTCAAAGCATTTTAAACTAAATTGTCTTTTTAAGTATTTTCATCTTTGTCTTAGTAATATAGTCATAGAAAATAGGACTGGAATGTGATTAGTCTGGCCACTGTGCCCCTGAAGACAAGACTGACTGCACCTCAACTCTTCCCAAAAGATATTTGGTAAACCAGTTTTTAATAATGTCAGTGATTGAGTTCCTGCAACTGTTCAAGGTGTTAATGAGGAATTTCTAATTTAGGTATCTTTATAGTTCAGGCAATTGCATATCAACAATTAAAAGAGATGGTTTAAAAATAAAAGTTCTTTGAAAATGGGATGACTCCCCTCAAAAAATAATTCTAATCTTGAAATGAAAGATAATGCATCTGTTCCTACCACCATTAAAATATTTTTTAGGCTTTAGATCACCCAATTTAGAGGAAACTATTCAGTTTCTTACTGGGCAACAGCTCTAAGAAAACTACGAGGCTACTCTTAGGTGCAAGTTACAAGACAGAGATTATGCAGTGTGCTCTGTCACATTATTCTGAATGATTATTTTGCTCTCATGTAGTCCTACGGACCTCAAATTTCTTTAGATGTGTAAGTAAAACAACCCAGCTGTTATTCACTGATATATAGACATGAGCATCTTCGACTGGGCAGCCTCTCACCTCTCTGCTATTAGTGAAGAAAGCTGTTTGCATTAGTAATCCTCTGGCAAACATGGAAAAAGAACCAGCACAGTTAAACAGAAAATCTAAACAAATATATGTCTGTACTGCCTGAATTGAACATGAAAAATATTTTTCAGAGGTGTGTACATCCAAGCGCGTAACCTGTGCTCCACTGAAGCTGTAATCACCTATGGAAAAAATTCCCAAAGTAAACCCCTGGAACAAATGCTCTTGGGTGTCTTCTATTCTTTGGTTTTTGTGGGATTTTTTGTGTGTTTTTTGCATTTTTTTTGTTTGTTTGTTTTTTTTGTCCCCCCTCCCCCTCCATTTGCTATTTAAATCATATGTGTCTTTTTAAGCATATGAAAAGCAAGAGGAAACCAATGGTGATGATTGTCATAGACTCGAGATCTATATTAGAGAAAAAAACCCACTGAAATAATTTGTTTTTTATAAGATAGGAGAGGTGAGAAAGAGGTGTGCAAAGTATCACTAATCGTTCTGTCCAGATAATTGGGGACTGAAGTTATATATCATCACCAGTTTTGACGTGCCGCTACTTTTTAATAAAGAACCTATCTCTGCAAAAAGGGCAGATATGAGAAAGTGTTTTGTTGGGGTTGTACCTATGGAACTTTGTGAATTCTCCTTCTGCTGTCAGTTTTCTCTTTCATGGCAGGCAATGAGCTACTGGTATGACCCACAGAGGATAAAGTCAGAGAAACAGTAACGAGCAGCTAAGTCAGCTGCTAACTCAACTGAAAATGCAAGCCAGCGAGCAAGGGCTGAACATAGCAGCAAGAAAGGTAAGTGCCTAATAATATCCATGAGAATACCAATGATAAACATTTGTTCTTGATTACTAGGCAGATGTTAAGGGATTACTACGAAATGGAACATTTAATTAGGAAAAATTCTTTGCAGAACAAATTAGGAGATATGAATGGAGGGAGAAGGACAAAACAATTCACCCTTAAGATGTCCATTTTGTGTACTATATGTCTATAAAGTTTTAAGTGCAGAACTGTGGAAGAGTCAGAAAGAACCAGAGAAATTAAAAGTCAGGTTCAGAGAACAAATGGCACTTAAACAGCATCAGCAAGATAAAATAAGAATGCAAGAAAATTCTTGAGTATTTTCTTTGGCATTGCAAAATACATGAACAAGAAATAATTGGTCTCAGACATGTATTTGTAGAAAGTAAGACGAGTATTGTTTACAAACACCTCCCCTGGAGAAGCCGTACCTTTATAATTCCTTAGTCCAGCAGATGATTGACACATATCTACACAAACAGGATTTGCTTTTCCTGTCCATTTAAAGTGATAGCCCTTACTGTCACTAACACTAGCCACTCTGCAAGGAGCAGGCAATGTCAGTTATTTCATTCACAGTAGGCACCATGTACTTGGATTTTGTCACCTGGGAAACTGCACATATTTCTATTTCCAAGGGCACTTCAGAAACCACTGTCTGCTGCTGCTATAAAGGACTTCCCACTGGACTTTCCCCTCCTTCTGTGTTTCACCAACACATGCTTGTTCCAGTAATTTATATTCTATTTTCAGCATTATTTCACTCATCTTTAAACCTTTTTTAGGAGGCATAAATCAGTGAATTCTGTGCTCCTCTACTTTAAAGCTGGAACAAGGAACTACGGAGCTAGGTGAGATGTCTTTTGAAAATTTTGGTGATAAGTTCATGCTGAGGTATTGTCTGTTTTGAAAAGTTCTGGAGAAGCTGTCAGAAATGAAAACAATATGTTCCTTTAGAAAGACGCTTCTATAAAAAAATACTGTATAGTTAGAACTGTCCAGTTCCAATAACAGTTTTTGATGGTGATTCTTAATTACCTCAAAGCAGAGGTTTTCAATACGCAGGACCACTGGAACTCTTGTTATCTAGCAATAAAACCACAAAGCCATGATGCATTTGTTTTACTAGTTCTTTAAACAAACAATCTGAATTTGTAGGCTAATTTAGAAAACCGCAGAAAGATTCTCATTCTTTCTTACATTTAAGAGAATGTTTTCATAAATGTTTATTGTCCAGATAATACAGATTTTGAAGGAAAACTTTTTGTCTTAGCATAATTTTTCAACTTACTGCAAGGCACATTCAATGTCTCCTTACCAGACACTGAATTATGGCTTGCAGGATTCAGCATCTCATGCCTCTCTGCCCTCTTTGTGGCTGCTGCATGCAGCTAATTCCTCTTGGGAAAAGAAGCAGGCTATCAGTTTGTTTACCATCCAGTAAAGATATCTGGCAGTTCCCTTGCACAAAATGAGCTGCTCTCTTGTCAGGGAGGTGTTTGATCCTCTCACAAGCTCTGCCATCTGTTGAATAAATATAGGCATGTGAAAGTTCAAAGTGATACTGTGCGTAATAACAGGCAGTGGAGCGGTGCATAGGACTGACTGGTGGAATTATGACACATACAGCCTCCAATTATGCCATAGTTACAGTACTGCTATTAACAAGACAAACTCTTTAAAAAAGTAATCACCTCAAATTTCTTTAAAGAAAAAAAAAATCAATATTTTCTGCTGGTTATCACAAGCATTTTATACTTAATCACCAATTTATCTCTGCCCACATCAAATTTAATTTACAGTCTGGTTAATTTACTTCAGTAAATTAACTCTGGATTGGCCTAAAATGAAAAGAAATGAAAAAAAAATCCTTAAAAATGCAAAATTAGAGAGACAAAGAATTACACTAAATAAGATGTGAATTTTCAGTTTGTTTCTTAGTCCCAGGCAAAGAAACCGTTAGGTACTGTTTCATAGATTTGTTTTTCTCTCCATTTCAATGTACAGAGAAAAACCCCCATATTATTCTACTCATAATCAAAATCTTCTCTAACCTATATGTAAATTTTTGCAAATATTCAAGTAGACTTTTTAATTGTTGATGTAAACTTACTCAATACTATTTCAAATAGTGCAGCAGAAGATTTTGAGCATAGATTCTGCATAATCAACACCATCCGTGTTTAATATATCTTACAGAAGAATTTTCAAAATTCTCCTGCAAAATTATGCTGTTATATCAATAGCCTTTGTAGTTCTAGGAAATGCCCAAAACTTTGAAGAACTTGGATTCAGAAAGACATTTAAACATTTGATTTGCCTGTTTGACTGAGGACATGTAGTAGAGATTTGCCATACCAGCTCAGGAGCCTTCACCTTTAAGCAATTATGGATGTCTTTCTATTGTATTACAGGCAGTAACAGGAGAAAGCTTATAACAAATGAGATAGGAAAGGAGAACAGGAGACAATTATTAATTAAATTACTTTTTTCAGGTGTGGTTACACACTACTACAAGTAGGATTTATCTAACAACCTAGAAATCTGTATGAGTGACACTTAAACAATCCAGACAATGTATATTTTAATTAGTGTAGGAATTTCCTCAAAAATTTTAGCCATGTGTATTTATGTGTTTTCTAAATCAGTTGTCTGTATGTACTCTATTTTCAAGAGACAGAAGTATCTCTAGAGGACATTTCTTTCCGCAGTAAAAAAGTTTGTAAAATAGGAATCATGGGTTGCTGTCAGCAGTTGCTAATCTTCTTCGAGTGACTTAAGAAAAGCACAGAAAACTTATCTAAATTTATATAATTTTAATAAGTTGTAGACAGCTCAGGTTCGCTCATCAGAATCCTTAACTTGCAGCTCAATTTAGTGATCTGATGATTGAAATATCAGTGACTTCTGTGTTCTCCAGTTATTTCATTGTCAGAGTAAAAGGCGCATGGAGGAGCTAGGAGTCATCACTTCTGTAACATGCCTTTAGAGCCTGAGCTAAAAAATGCTTTTTGATGCACCACTAACGTAAGACAAACCTCAAAACCAAAAATGAAACTTTTTGCTGTTCTTATATCACCAGTGTTAGGGTGATGCTCACATTCTTGATTCAGGCATGAAACATTGATAGCTGCTGATTTTTAACATAATTCGATTAGACATAACTTTTTTTCTCTTTCTTAGAGTAAAAAGCTAATCAACGTTTAGGAAAAGTGTATTCCTCTGCTCCCTGGCTCTGTTTTTCTTTTAGCCAAATTTTGTCTGCTGATGCAACAAATTTTAAAAAGTGATTACTGTGTTGATATTCTTGCATTAAAATGTTGTATGCTGTTAACGCTTGACAAAAGGAGAAAAAAAGAGAGGAAACAAGGATAGTATGAAGTGAAATATGATGCAATATTAAGATATTTTGTTTTCTATATCGATTCTTTTTTCTGATTCATACAATTGACAACAGAGATATCCATTCTTATATATTTGTAGCCTAGATTGTTCAAAATGGCTTCCTGGTTTGTGACTATTATTTTGAATCTGCACTTCATTATACCAAATATTTGCATATGCAATTCACTTAGGTACTTATACTGACCCCAGGGAAATGTCCAGTGAACATTAACTGTGACTCAGTTTGAATGAATAATGAAATGCTAATGGAAAAATGTGGGCCCAACTGATAGCAGCTGAACCTTGCTCACCATAAAATGGACATTAAAGGTCTACATAAAAAATTCTTTCCTCTTCTATAATCAGAACACATTAAGATTTGAGTGTAATTTTACATAAGTAGTACAAGTAAGTCTCCTAAAACATCTTCCTTCAAATTATATCATATGATTCTTATTCATGGGGAATGAGAGTAGTGTACAAATTGTTTGGTTTCATTCCCCTTTTAACTATAGCAGAATAGAAGGGGAAGTATAGTTCCCTTTCCTTATTTCTTCAAGATTTGTGAACTGATAATAATTCAGAATTACTATATTAAAATTCAGTTTATTCAGGGAGGATGGACTCTAACCATTTCTCAAGTGAATTTCTGACTGAAATAGCAAAGATGGTTAGGCACTATCTATTTTGTAATTGTCAATGATATACCATTCAGATTTTTGCATTGCTTAAAAAAAAAAAAAAGTCTATATCTCTTTTGCAACCAGAACATTGGTTCATACATATGGGCTAGATCTTCTCCTATTTGAAGTTTGCCACAGCATCATACCTGGTACATAGCTGCATTGTTTGAAAACTGCAGCCAAGCTCGTAAGTCCTACTGTATAGTTTGTCTCATATGCTTGAGTGCACTAGTAGGAAAGCATGGCTGCTGTCTTCACTTGCTGAGTGTCCTATTCCAAGAACAAAACCAAAAAAATCCCTTGAAACCAACAAAAATTGCCCTTCATCAAGCATGACATGAAGGAAGCGTGTGTTATAGCTGCCTTTACCTCATTCCACTGTATACCCCACAGGTTGTGTCTAGGGATGCCAATCCTCCTACTTTGGTGGGAATCCTAAGAAGGTGACTATTGAAATATTGTTCAATTCGGGTAGGAAAAAACCTTGGAATAGCAACATGAGATGAAGAACTTTTCAGGATAATTACAAATAAAGAAGAAAGAGAATACATCTTTCTCTCTAGGAACTTTTTTGGAGTTTCAGGCATGCCAGAGATGTTGCTCTGAAGACTCTCTCAGAGGACAGACAGGAGAGGGACAGTGATGGTGCAGGCAGCCCCAGAACCCCCAAGTTGCTATGAAAGGAATTAAAAGAAAATATGCTTTTTAGTAGCTCTTATTTGTCTTTATCTCATGTTACTTAGGATATATTTTCCTTAACTCTCTAAATAGCATCTCAATGAGCATCCAAAAGCCCATGAACTTGGGGGGAAGCTAAGCTCTGCTGTTTCTCCTCTCCTCACCCACTGGAATTTGAACCGCTGAGCAGAGACATCTAGCAGCTTCAGGCAATGCACAATTCAATAATCAGTTTACAGGAGAGAATACAGAAGTGGATCTCTGAGCCCCAGTAACACAAAACTGGCAATGGACTTTCAGCCAGGAAGTGGCGTTTGGTCAAAACAAAGCATTCAGAGAGTCACTTTAAACTACTATAATTATTCTAAGGTTAAGAGGATGACCCCTTATGTGAAATTTATTTAAGATAATTATGTAATTTGTTTTCCCCTGGAAATTAAGTGCAAAAAACCAAGTTGCATTCCCAAAATTCCAGGTCATGATTGAACAATATTTCTGTTTCCATATCCTTCAATGCTGCTTCTACAAAGACTTTTGTATTATCATGCCATCTCGATGTTTTTCCCAGAAAGTAAAAAAAGTCCAAATTTATCCTGAACATTTTCATATTCAACATATAACATCTACTATACAGGTTCAGTCACTGACTCCTTGTGGTGATTTCTGTGAGTCATTTCTTTTCACAAGGAGAGTTAAACAGGCTTCAGCAGCTAAACAGGTAATTCAATGATCTGCATGAGGTATTTTTTTAATTCACAAAACTCAAGGAATACAAGACCAAAACTATTCTACATCTGTTTTTGACTAAGTGTAATTTAGGTGTTGCATTATAATAGTGTAGTCTGTTTTACAAGAATAGCATTTCAATCCTCTGCCGGAAGTGTGCATTTCTCTTGTACAGGAGTCCAATTGCCTCTGACTGTCAAGGATAGCATATCTCTTTCCATGGCAGTCCATTGCCTTTTCACAGGAAGAGGTATCAGGCCTAGATTCTCTCTTCCATGTGCTCTACACTTTGTAGTTTCCATCATTAGTGTACTTAATAATATCTCACTACACTGAGATAAAGATTCCCTTAACATAGGATTCCTAATGCTCTACCTACATTCTAAACTTAAGTTTTATGAATTTACTCCTTACTTATAAATGATTCTTCTTTTGTTCTACCAGTAGGTATGTTGAAGATATTAGTCACCACCTGAATCATTTTGAGTCATCTCAGTGAATTTAAATTATAGGGGCTTTGCCCAAATATGTTCTGATTTGTCAGTGTATTTCTGGATGCTGCATTCAGAAGCATACATAATATTCTTGCCAGTAATTTTTAGCCACCTATAGTCATCTTTGAACTATCTCTAAAAGCATGCTAAACAGCGCTTGGCTTCCCTCCTGTTAAGGCATCAAATAGCCACTCATTTGACTATCCATAGATAGTAGCCATTTCTGTGTTTTTGTTTGGTTTTGATCAGTTTTCTGATTGTAGGTTTTTTATGTTTTTCTTTTTTAATCAAAACTAGGTTACTTTGCCTTTTCTTAGTATGCTGGAACAGTTGATATAGAACATGCAGTCAGTTAGTGGAAATACTATTCCTTTGCAAGACTTAACATTCTCTTCATTTTACTCAGACTGTTGTTAGATGGTCAAGATGTAGTGGGTCAAACAATAATTTCAGCATCTCCTGGTTGTCTGCCTCCTCTCTTTAACATGTTGATATGTCATTACTTTTAATTTATGGATTTTCAGACTCTATAGTCAGTGATCAAATCAGATTATATTAATTTTTCTATTATAATTTTATGCAGGCATTCTATTAACTCAGGGTGCGTCTGGAACTCTTGGTAGTAAGTGAGATGTGACTTGAAGTAACTTGATACTAAGGAAAATGCATTATTTGATCTACCACAGCAGAACAGTGCAGATCATCAGTTATATAGTACTCTTTATATATTACCCATGTAATGAAAATTTTTACAACAGGACTCCTGCCTTTCCATTTAGATTAACTTTTTAACTTTGATGATGATACAGTTAAGGGATCTTCCAGAAAATATTAACTCCATTGAAGATGAAGGATCAGTATTTTCTAACTCTAATTTTACACTGAAATATGGACAGATGTAGTCTGGATGGGCATCAAAAAATACAAGTTTTTAGGTCCTTTAGTAGAAGATGACTTCATACAATAAAGACAGCTCCATATATTTTCTGTGGTGGATTAATTTATTATCTGCAATAATAATTTTGAATATTTTTACTTATCAGATAAATTTTTTCCATCCTATATCTTGCTAGAAAGTAATTCATGAATAACAGCTACAGAGTTTTCTACCAGCATAGATAAAATGCCTAAAAGCTCAAAAACTTGAGTTCCTTCCATTTTGCACTAAATGTTTCTCATCTGGATATTATTGTGTATTACATTGTGTAAGACAAGTGGTGTGAGATGTAGCTGTTATTTATAAGCAATATTGTGACCCTCAGGAGCAATTGCTATTGTATGCAATAGCAGTCCAGAGTGACTGACAAATTTATGCCTTTTCTCCACTTCTCCAGTCAGTCGAATTACCAGTGTTTTGTGTTTCTAAGTCAGGAAGTGTTAGAAGAATCTGACCCTCCTTCTGCTTTAGAAAGAATTTTAAATAGTGGAAATTAATGTTTGCAAAGTCTAATTCTACTTGAGTGACAGGTTTTTTGCTTCCAAACTAAATTAAATGCGTAGTCTGTTGCCTAACTTCTGATTACAAAATATGGATCTCTGTTAACACCTATCTACATACCAACCATATTAAGTTTAACCTAGTTTTCTCTCTCAGACAAAGGACAAATTATACAAAGTACATTGTTGTGTAACAAATATATTATGTTCTGGAAAAGCTGCCAGTCTCCAATGCAAACTTTATAGCTATCAAGAATACCATGCAATACTTTCTCTGGAAGAATAACAGCACTGAGCAACCTTGATCTTCCTAATTTTAAAATACATATGACAAACAAAACCACATATATAAAATAGGTACAGCAACATAAAAGAGGTGTATAGATACACTTCTTAAATTATTTAATGTATTATATATCTATAGATATATCTAAAAACTTTTGGGTTTCGCCAAGATATATTTTTCCTTACACTTACTGCTAAAGAAAATATCTCTACCCTTATTTAAAAAAAATACAGAGAAATAGAGTGAAAGACAAATTTACAGCCTTCCAGCTGAAAGAAAATTTGCAGGCATGAGATCCAGTCTTGAAAACCAGAAAATAAACAGAAAAGAACCTGAAATCTATTCGTTTTTCAAAGATTTATCCTTTAAAATCACACTTCAGTAACTTGTCCTTACCTGCAGTGACTTAGGTGACTGACTAACAGTATGGGATTTATAAACTGATGCTAGGGTATTATAGACAGAACAGAATAAACACTCTTCATTTTTTTTTTTTTTTTGTAGCTGAACAATACAGAGCAAACATTAAATAACTCATCCAGTAAAGGACAATGATGTCTGAAAGTAACACCTGTCTTCAGCTGTTTGGGTTTGGACCACTGTTAAGACTTTCTGCTATTTCCTGAAATCCTTCCCAATGAAGTGTATGGGAAAAGTTAGGAGGATTCATATTCCCAACCAAACAAGAACCCGAGTAAATTACTGCCTGGATGAAGGCAACAAGAATGTTCAAAAAAGATCTCAAGGCCTCTATGGCATTTAAATAATCCATCTCATGGTGCAAGAAATTGCTGCCATATGCTTTCAGTCCTATTTTAGTGCACCAGAATCTATCTTTCAAAGAAGTGACCAAGCTATATTTTTTTGTTTTGGAAAAATGTCACCAGAATTTCTGCAGTTGAAATTATTTTCCATCCAAATTCCCTTTGAATTCCTTTGCTAATAAAATGCATGAAGAAAGTTTCACAGATGATGAAATACATATACCCATAATTTTAGATTATTATGTAATTTAGAGAGCTGCTAGAATGCCTACTTGCTGGTTCAGTGAAAGATTCAGAAGTGTGGCCCTTTTCCTGCAGATAAGAAGGCTAATTCCAAGCCAAACTGAAAAATGTAAATGAGCAGCAACCGAGGCATTCTTTACTCCTTATGCTGTTGTCTTTCTGTTTTCCCTCATCACTATTTCTCTAAATCACATCAATTTCCTCAGATGCTACAATGCTTTTGATCATAAATATTCCATTACTTGTACATTCTTTTCATAAATCAGTGTATTTCTTGACTGACGTAAGGATGGATCTCAGGGGCTTAGTTGGAATTCTGTGTATTTCCAAACCCATTCTGTCCCTTACAAATATATTGTTATTGTTTTTTTTTTTGTTTTTAATGGTACAACAGTCTGCTCTTTCAAAATTTAAAGAGAAAATCGTGTTAAAATACTTGTGTACATTTTATAAAATAAGGCTATACACAGATTTATTCTTTTCAAAAAACAAAAGGCTCAGAGAGATAATTTTCCTATATCTATTTGAAATTTTCTCTTTCTCAGGCTTTATTTGTTGCCTCTTGTTACATCACTGGGCACGTGCTCTGTGCTTCCTAAAACTCTGCATTAGGTATTTTGCAGACAGCAATGAGATCTCCCCTCAGTCTCCTTAACCTTCGCTTCTGAAGACTGAACAGATCCATTTCTTCTCTTCTCCAAAGACCTCTGTCTCCTAAGTCTCTTGAGTCTTCAGTATTCTTTCTGTATAAATCGCTAGAAGCTTATATTTCTTCCATATAAGCTCTTCAAACTCAGCACAGAAATGTTCCGTGCACCTCTACTGCAATTTGCCTATGAATTTCTCCATTCATAAAGTAGTTTTTGTGAAAGAAATGGTAAATTCTTGACTTCTGCACTGGTGGAAAGCTTTTCTGTGCTACAGAGTCGCTTCTCCATCACCTCCTTCACTGAACCTGGAATGTCTTTAGGGTCAGATATAAAAGTTCTGAAATGAAGTCAGTAAGAAATTCAGTGAGAGGGAAGACAAAACTCATCTTAAGTATATTATAATAATGGAGTACTTTTTGTGAAAATGATACCTGGACAATAATCATGCCTGTAACACCCACAGAAAACTCCATCTGGTGCCAGACTGACACTTGTAAGCTTCTAGTACCTTCTTCCAATTATGTCTGCATTAGATAAGTTTACTGACCCATGTTTTCATAAAGGATTGGACTAAGTTTCCTTTTATTCTTTTTTTTTTTTTTCTTTCTGTCATACACATACTGCTATTATTCTTATTCTACTTATCAGAGGAGCATAAAGCCATAACTTCCCACTTTATGAACAACAGACGCAGCAATTTTTAGTATAGAACACTGACAGGCATCATTACACAACATATGAGTTCATATTTTAATTCCTTGACTCGTAATTTATCTTACTCATTTGCAAATCCACATTTTACAATGTAATTTATACATTTTTTTATCGTGAATTATTTCTTTGTGCATGAACTTTTTGGTTATTCACTAAGACAGATACCTGACATTTAACAAGCCTTACACATCCTTATCAACATCCATAGCAAGTCTGACGATACAATCTTTTACTAGGATCCTACTCTTGCCAGGTGGCGTTTGGCGTGTGAAATTTAGTCCATTAATAGCAGCACTGACTGTACCAGAGCACACAAAGGATAAACATCCTGTTGACTCCCTGAACTGAAGCACTGAATAAAGGGAATAGATAAGCATAACGAGGTCTCTGAAATGACTTTTTACCTTTTGTTGCATTTCTCTGATTTTTTACCACCTTTCAATAGTTGTCCCAGATAATGCAAAAGAAATTGTTCCTGATCTTGTACTAGAATGAACGGGGCAAGTAGGAACTCGAGGAATTCAAGGTCAAGCCCAAGGCAAAGATTAAAGCAGAAGTTCTGTTTTTCATTTACATTTTACCTCCACCTCAACTGAATCTGATGAAGCAACCAAGGCAATCATCTACTTTACAGAATTAACAGTCAGAAAAAATCTAGCTCCGTCTATTGTGAGAATAATTTTTTCTGCATCTGATTCTGCAGAGAATATATTTTGTGGAGGAAAGCCAATGCTTACTTTTAAAGACTGAAGAAATAAAGGTTTTGTTTTCAGAGTGTAACTAACTCTGTAGCTTTATATTAACTGAAAGATATACTGAAGCATATATTGCATGACAATGTATTTTATAGCTGAATTCTGAAATTTTCCAGTCACTTCTAGCACAGACCAGTGTCATTTACTATTACATGTAAATAAAAAGACTCGGGAAGTTTTGGTGAAAATTTTACTGTTTGCTATGCTGACAATTAGAAATTTCAGTCTCTAGTTTGGAGCCCAGTAAAATAAAGTAATTGGTTCTTTCCCACAGGTCTTTCACACAGATCCTACACCCACTCAGCTGCTGTACATACCAGCTTCATTAATCTTTTCTTAATATTCTCTTGTAAAGAGAAACATATTCCCATATCTGCACAGTGTAACTGAGGAGAGTATGACGTTCACAATATGTTCCTTTCTGCCTTGACCTCCTTAATGTTTTGGTTATCAGGATTCATCCTTGGTGTTAGAAGTAATCAAAGCAAGGCAGCACTAAAGCTATGTATGTTTACCATGATCCAGACTTTGTGTCTGGGTTTAAGTCAGGCCACAAGCAATGAAACCAAAAGGTTTTTGGTTCTTGTTTACGAGTAGATTTGAAATATCTGAAGTTTGGTTATGTTTTTGCAAAGGCATTTTGGTTTGGATGATTTTCTAGTAATTCTTATCAACTGAGATAGCTCCAAGAAAAAAACCCCCAAAACTAGGCCAAGATATTGTAAATGAAATTTACCATGACTAGACATACAATTCACACTATTGACTGGATCTTCCATCATTCCAAGGACGCACAATCTAAATTTGTCGGCACTATGCAGAAACAGTACATGGCTATAGCCAAGTCATTGGGTACAGAGTTATTAGTAAAATTAGAAAAGCATTACCCATTTTAGGATCTTGAGTCATGTAAATATATCTGTTGGTAAGAAAGTATGCAATTTTAACTAAGAATTATATTATGGAGTAGAGATGCGACTTTAAATTAGTTCTGTGTAATATGATTTCTTTTTCCTATGGGTAGGATGCCATAAAAGTCTTATTAGTGACAGAGAGGGGATACAAGATTTCATTCCTAGTGTTGGTGGATACAGATATGCTAAAAGCGAGCTAATAGTGAACAGAGTCTTTTAAAGTCAGTACCACCATGGTCCAGCATTAGCACTTGTTGAGCACTAATACAGTCCTCACATGAAAACATTTTTAATCTTACAGTTCTAGTGAGAAACAGTATGAAAGGATAAATCACACAGAAGATATCCAGCAAGATTCGGAATACTTACACATGGTCTTAGACATAAAAAATGCATAGAGCAAAGTGATTTTTTTAAATTATGTGTGTTTTTTTTAGAATTCCCCCAGTTCCACCTCCCAACTGACACGGCATTATTTTGGATAAAACAGTAACATTGTTATGAATAACTTATAATTTCTGAACATACAATATTCTTTTTTTTTTTTTTTTTTTTTTTTTTTTTCCCCATTAGTAGCATTCACTGTTGCACTTGCTTGCTCTTTGCTTTGTCAGTGTGTCATTGGATAGGCATCTGCATTCCTAGTGCTGGGGCACAACTTGCACAGTGGTAGAAACCATACTTAATGCTGAGATGGATGTTTTGCAAAGGTATAAAATTCCACTTTCTGGGCAACTTTCATTTATATATTGAATTGATAGGAATATTTACAGTCGTGTAATTTAGTCTCTTAGAATCTCTCTCACATATAGATTTTTAGGTACACTTAGTTTAAGAATGAACTACTTATTCTCACACACTGCACAATTTTAAATTCCTTTTACATCTTTACTAAGTAGAGATGTGCTACACTTAAATATGCATTCTGAAAAGAATCCAGCAACAGTTTCATAGCTTCTCTGAAAAAGTTGTTGCATTAATTAAGCAATTCTTCTATTGGAAAAATATGCTTAATTTTCACTTTTCTTTCCTCAAGCTGCTCATCTTTTGCGCCAAAAACCATGATGGTACAAAGGTAAAAGGAGGAGTAATAGCTCTTAAAGATAGTATCAGCTTTATCAGTCAGAGTGAAGAAGGAAATTGTAGCTAGAGAAGAATTTGTAAGGAATAATTCTTATTAGTCAGATCACAAAATTTAGTTTGGTTTACTTAATTTATTCCCCAAATTCTCAGATAGACTTGAGAATACAATTTTACTGTTTTTTTTTTTTGTTTGACTTCAACACTTGAAGCCGATCTTCCTGTGAAAGGATGACAAGTGTCCTGAGTCTTTCGTGTAAGTAATGTAACAAATACCAGCATTTAATTCCCTATGTGTAAGCAAACTGTAAAATCACTGCATATATTGTTCTTTTTTTTAGGGTTTGTGTAAGTTTTAATTCTGTTTTTTCTCAAGATAATAAAGAACTGTTTCATATAACAATTTACAGATAAAGAATTTATAAGATCATAAATTTGTCACTCATTTTGATAAACGAAGCTTTTTAAAGCAAAACTAGGTACGGAATTGAGACTGAGTATGATCAAATCACACAATATAGATATGATATAGCTGCCAGACTTCTAAAATTCCTAGTCAGGACTTTCATATACTCTGTTCTTCTGTACAGATATAATTAATCCACAATTCTAGCAAAACTGGCATCAGAAGTAGTACACTTGTTTGCATTAACAATATGACTTGCACTCTTTAGTGTAACATTTTTTTCAATTGAATTGTGAATTGACATCTCATTGGATTTATAAAACAAGTTCCTGGAAGTAGTGATAAAGCATGTGGTTGTGCCTTCAAAACCTTGAGTTATGTAGTTAATGAACAATTTTATCTCTGAAATTAAGGACTGACTTTTACAGGCAGTATTTGACTGCTGCCTTCTTCAGTGTTTGCTTTGCAAAGACATGCAAAACATGACCCAAAGATTCAAGGAGGAAGCTAAATTAATAACACTTTTAAATGGTTTCTGATTTTCATTTCTCAAACAAAAACTCAAGTTGCTTGTTCTCTTAACTTCCATCAATTGTCAGTGTTTTACTAACAGTTTTCCAGGACAGTCAAAAAGGAAACCAGACCAGAACAATGGATAATGTAAGCATTTATCTCCACTACCGTGCATGCTGATAAGAAAAAGCCAAGTAACTGTTGTCTTTCATCTTTTTAATTTTCTGTTTATTACCTCCTGAAATAATTTGCTCCATTTAACACAGAAAATTAGATATTTTGATCTGTAAATTTCCCCTCATTCTCATCTTATTATGCCATCTGCTTATTCTTTGTTATGTACTGAAGAACCAAACATATTTTTAATTGGTAACAATTTTCTTTTAGGTATTGTATACCTTTATGCCCATTTTTTTCCAACACAAGTGGCAATGGAAATTTCCTTACACAAAAGACAATAAAACTGCTTCCAGCAGAGAGCATCTCTTAAGTTCAAATGATCTTTCATGACTGAACAGACACCGTATTTGGACACTTTCTTGTTTTAACTGAACCAGAATACAGTTGTCTGTAGAGCACAACCTGGACAGAAGCCTCTGCAATGCCACCCAGGTACTGGTTGTACTGAAATTCCACTGATGAAGCACAAAAAAATTTCTCTGTGTATCCTGGAGAGGCTTTATCCTTTCTAGCTTTACAGCCTCAAGTTCAGTTTTAAACACACCTGAGTGCCTGCTGTCTTTTAGCCGCAGTAGTCTAGAGGAAACCTAATATGCCCATATTCAGGATGTATGTGTTTAAAGCATGCAGTCTTTATGGGAGAGGCAAATTTCAGTCCTCTTGAAACATTCTTAAATTCATTTTCTCAACTCAGGTATTCAATATTCAGATTTTTCTTGGATATAAAAAAAGAAACCAAAAATGCTGTTGTATCACTAGATCTTTCTACTAAATGTATAGTTGATGTTATTTTTGAAACTAGGAAAATTACTCTTGCTATGTAGACTATTACTAAAACCCAATTGATTTCGAGGGGTCTGGTGTCTGTGGCATACAGTCTTGAAGCAAATGTGTAGTGACACAGGCTGCTGAGTGCCCCTTTTCAGTTGCTCTATATTAATCCAGCCCACTGCATAAAAGATGTAAGAGATGGTATTTGGGCAAGCAAAATTCATTTAACAGAATCAGAACTGGGATTTCTGAACACCAATTTTTTAAAAAGGAATGAGGGCTGTCTACCTGAACCTGAAAGTGGTGTCTAAACAAAAACCACTCTTAAAAATATAAAACTACATAACACAACAACATCAGATTGGTATTTGCCACATCAAGTCATGAAAACACAACAACATCAGATTGGTATTTGCCACATCAAGTCATGAAACAAAATTGTTAAAAATGCCTCAAAATTAGTTTTCTGTGTACATCTGAAATAATTCTGATTATAGTCTAAGCACTGCTGATAGTTTAGTACACATTGGGAGCATTTTATGCTTTCAGCTTTAAAATATTAGAGGCACTTTAAATAGTGGCTTTTCAAATTGCATGGCTCTGGTCCACAGCAAAGGATATATGTTGGCAGGTCCAAAGGCAGACATTCTCTGGGTATCCTCTCGTCCAACACAGTTGGATGCTGTCTTTCTCCTTTTCATGACCACTAAAGAAGGTTGAACAGTTACTCATTAAGGTCATAAAGGAATGTCACTTTATGTAGAGTAAGTTTTTTCTGAGGTCCACTGAGAACTACCTTTTGAAATAGCGATGACCACATTACACATGGTGTAAGCCACAGGATATTTTTCTACAAAAAAGAAACCCAAATAAGGGTTTCATTAGAAAGCCATAAACTTAACACAGGAAAATCCATCTAAATAAAACAGCAGGCCATTTAAAACAAATGTATAAGCTTCTTGAGGGGATACATATTTGGTATGCAATAAAATTGACACTGGCCAAATATTAATGGACAAGCCTTTCTAGTTTTGAAAGTGACCTTAAAACATCAAAATAGTGTTTCAGGAATACATATTCACCCCATTTGTGAAAACAATAATGAAGGGCCGCAGGATACGCATGAAAAAATGGTGGTGCCCCAAGTCAACTTTTACTTTTGAAAATGTTGATACAAACAATTGCCAAGTTTGCTTGGAACCTCTACTCTTGCTCATATTGACTTAATTTCACTCCACAGTTAAAAAACCAGAGCAGACAAAACACTTCATCCTCTCAGGTACCTCTTTCCCTTCTGTCACAGGTATGTCTAAAATAATGAACTGAGGCCTACAGTACAGTTCCAAGCAATCTCCCACTTGGTTGACTCATTAACTATTAATCTTCTGCCTGGCACAAAACTTATGCTAGATTTTCCTAGACATACTGAAGTGAAGTTCAGGGTATAGGACAGATCACATTCTGTTTGCAGCACATAGTGTAGGGGTAGATGAGAAAAAAGTCTTTACCTGTACAGATGTAAGCAATGCCATCTTATGAGTGCGTATCCCTTCGCCTGTTTTATTTACCCAACCAATGAGGTCTTTGCATGCAGACCTGGTCTTGCAGTGCTCTCACAACAGATTGGTAAACTTGGAATTAGATGTTTTCTGTTACTGTGGTGCATTCTTTAGCCAAGAAGTACTGTTGAGAAGGTGCAAGAGTGAAACAGATAGTCCCCAAAGAAATTACCTGAGGCTTTTAAAATGCCACTTTCCATATGTCAAATGTGAGATATAGCAATGGTGCAAAGAAAAGGCTAAGCAGAGAGAGCCTGAAGGATCTAGCTCCACCTTATTCCTTGGCTACAGAATGAGCAATTGTTGAACCAAAGTAAACAGATTGTGCTTGCCCCATCTTGCTGTAATACAGATTGTACTATGCAAATAATCTTTAGGCTCACACACAAATACACTAATAATAATACAGGAACTATCATCTAGGACAATCTAATTTACTGTTACTAAACTATCCTAAAACTTTCACAACTTTTAAAGAGTTTCTCAGCTCAGATGTGATGTTGGAATATAAACTAATATCTGATGATCTGATGTAACTTTTACCAATATTTACTATTCCACTTCCAAAATTTCTTTTGAAGATATTTGCATCTTAATTGTTACATGAGGAAGGTTAAAAACTTAGGAATTTCTTAGTTGCTTAAATCTGGATATTTTATCTTACTAATACTGCAGTCTGTGAATTCCCTGTATTGTTAGTTTTCAAAATTAATTTGATTGCATTAGTGTAGTGTAGTCTCACTAACATTTCTCTGAGGACTTGTTGGGGCGCATTTGGCCATCATTAACCCTCTGTAAGTTTTGTCACCCACTATGCACGCATCTCCAGAGCATGGATTGAGATGCACACAAAGGCGCAGGTGCAGCTTGGTAAGGAGTGGTTAGGTGGGTGGAAGGTCTTGCCTCTATGGCATGTCGGAAATGATGTAATTTGGGGTGTGTGGAATTTGCTAGATAGGTTTACTCCAGCATTAATCTAGTACTCAGGTGCCCAAATGGCAATTTATACACCTTGATCCAGGAGAGCTATCTACTCCCTCCTCCCCCCACCTCCCAACCTGTTTAGATGCCTCAGATAGCAAAGGTATTATTTTGGATCTCATGCTAAATTCTTACCTTTCAGATTGAAGGGAAGGCACATAGGAAGTGCATCCCAATGCCATGCAGCAACTCAGAGAGACCTCAGAGGTAACACTGAATGCCTGATGCCAGAGTCACAAACTAGGACATACAAATCAAAATGAATGAATTTTCTTTCTCTTTTGTGGTCACAGACTCCTTCTCTGGCAGAAGACATTTTTATCCCACGTTTGGCTTAAATATTCCTTCTCTGTCTTTCATTCCAGTGAATGAACGAACTTCTTCAAATTTCTACAGGTCTTTCTACATCTAGAGCACAAGGAGCTAAATGCCTACTTTCTGGTGTTAGCTTAGTGGGAAAAACCATTTATCCCATCATCAGGTGATCATCATAAAATAAATACCCTTTTGTGAGGAAAAAAAAATCACTAACTACATGCAGAAATCAAAATACACAGGGCCCAAATGAAAACATAGCTCTGGACCAACCTGCAATTAAGAGATGATAGAAAGATAATTATGTGGGAGAGGAATGTTTCCTTGTAGAAGTAGATTTGTTGAACTAAGTTCTATGACCCAAAATTAGGACGTGGCTATAGCTGGAGCAGAAAGAAGAAGAAAATTGTATTAAAGATAAAATTAGTGTGTGGAAAGTATTCAAAAGCACTGTAATTCTGTGAGATTAGTTTTTCATAGTAAAAAAAGAAAAGTATTCAATGGATCTGTAACATAGATGGAGATCTAGGAATAGAAAGTGTTATGGGAGGATTTTGGATGCAAGAAAAAGAAGATTATTTGTGGACTTTATGATGAAAAAAGAGGGATAAATACTCAAATTTTATAGCCAGAAAGCTACAGCAACATATGCTGAGTTGTTCTGAGGAGCCCTTAGGTCAGATGACACAGTCAGAGGAAAGGAAGAACAGAAATGAGCCATATTGTGCTGAAAACGCTGTGTTCATTTGTGGGCAGTACATGTGAAAAGTGACTAGACTTCAGTGATAAGTGTGTCTCTGTGTGCTTAACTCCACTGATATTTTTACTATTATTTGACACTGCAAACTAATACACACATTTCTTCTTCATACATACGCACAACATATATGTATGCACCCATCCAACAGTGTATATATATATATACATACATATGTACACGTATCTGTGGGTGTATATAAAATTCACACACATAACATGCTTTCTCTCCAGGAAATTATTTTTAATAATTTATAAGCATTTCCATCCATACATAGTCTACCTCTTAACAATGTATCATTGTTAAGATGATTTTGATTTTTTAAGTTTGTGTAGAAAGAATTAGATTTTTTTTCAAATTATTTTTTTGTTCATTTCTTGTGAATAGGTCAGTGACAATTGTTATAAACCCCATTTACTTTTACACAATTGCTCACACTTCAAGTGTGTATTTCAGTAACAGTAATTGATTCAGAAAGTTCAATTGTTAAACTAAGGGGAATTCTTGAGGAGCAGGGACAGATTTTGGCCTCAAGACAAAATAAAAACCTAAGGTAGCTATGCCCAGTATGGGCAAGTAAAATATACTGAAACACAAGGCAGTGTCTGTGAACATGGGAGTATCTAACTGCATATAACCACCTGGATGAGGAAATTTCTTACACTGGATATATGTAGGTTTGGGTGCAAAATACTGAAAAAGATGGAGGAATTTTGAAATTGGTTTTATGGAATACATAAAGAATAAGAGATAGACCTAAGAATGGAAGAATTCACTCTATATGACTAAGATTTTACAGGTAAAGGAGATGATGCACATTCTGGTGATACCAATTCCTCTTTGTAATGAGAAGACTATGAAGTCAGAATCCTGGGCTAGACAGCCATGGTGAAGGATGCTAAAGCTAGTCAAGAAGAAAATTCTTGCTAGCCCATCTGTTTATAAACAACAGGGTCACTATAGTTCATAACATCAATAATGTGAGAATATAATTTCATACCAAAAATACAAGGAATTTTCATATTTTTTCAGTTGTTCTTCTGAGGAGAGAAAAATAAAAATCATGTTGTGAGTCATATTCCAAGGGTTTCAGCACACATTACCCTTGTTGGTACAACATTACTGAAAAGATCATGGGGATCGGTGCATCAGATATTCCAGGCTAGAAAGTCAACAGGTATCTTTGATAGTGTCGTCACCTCCACCATAAATCCTTCTCCACTCTTCAGAAGAAGTTGAATAAGCCATGTATTCATAACGAATACATCTTTTGTGAAATAATGTATTCTCAGGATTTTTTTCCCTGTTACTGTATTTTGCAATAGTTTGGTTCAATTTAAGCGAGAAAGTTTTTTATGCTGAAGAAGATATAAGTAACCACAATTAAAACATCAAAATAAAACAGAAAAATATTCTTTAGAGTACCAGAGTCTGAGCCAACTTCACTTGGTCAAGTCTATAACCTGTGGCATCAGTGAGTGTATGGAGGCTGATAGAAAGGGCTTTTGAAAAAAGCCCACTACTCTTACTTTTTGGTGAAAACCATCATACTGAGATAAAATTGGATTTGAGAACCCTAGACTGTTTGTAGGTGAGCAGAGGTGGAACATTGGATGAATCAAATTCCACATATGATACAGTGGGACTAGGCTCTGTAATATTACATGGAGTGATGATCTCACTAGGTATAGTGGGACTTGTTCCATATCCTTGATTCCAGGGTGGACTTCTGTCCAGACCTCCATACGTGGCAGAGATTATTGTCCTATTGTGGCAGACAACATGAGACTTCTAGACAATCTTGTCACATGAATGCTCTGAGTGACACAATCAGTCTTCAGATGACACTGCATCATAGGTAATGATGCCTAAATTTAGGAGCAATGAATGAAAATTATCCTTCAATTTTCTGTCACAAATGGTGGAACTATTCACATTATTAAGCACTCTTTTTGCATGAATGAGGGATCCTCAGCATGGCCTCTTATTGTATACAATCAAAATTTGAAAAAAAACCAAACCCAACCAGCTATTTTTTTTTTTTCGTCAAAGTGTTATAGTACAAAAATACAAATTCTATTACAAATATTCCACTTACCTAAGACAGATTCATTCTGGATGAGGTGAAAAGCATATCTGTGACTAGTAAAGAAAAATTAGACCTTTGACTAACTTATTTAGCAAGTGTTTAAATGTAATCAATAGTTTTTCAGAAAAAGATCTGTTTTTCAACAGACAAGGACTTCCCCCGGTGCACTGTTTTGCATCTAGTGAAATGCTTACATTGTTTCTCTTCATATGGTTCATTGTTAAGAGAAGCCCTGTTTGTATTTTCTCTGCAGTAACAGGAATGTCTTGTTCTTCGGTAAGAACCCCTCTGGACTGTTTGCTTGCCAGCCTCATGGGCTTTTTAGCTAATGCACAAGTAAGATAAGAATAATCAACTCAAATATTTACATTGGATATTTCCAATGGTTAGTTCCAATTTGCAGTTTTCCAAGGGGCTGGAAAAGACACTTCACTGTGGACTGAAGTGTGTATCTTGAAAGCCTTTCAGTTGTTAATGTTCCCATTCAAACTGTGATATTTAAAAGCTATGAAAACTCTTAAGTACTTAATGACATCTCTCAAGATGCAGGCAGACTTGTGGATCATTGCTGGCTGCTAATAAAATAGCATTAGTGAGAACGGAAGTGCTGGCAGCTCAGCTGCTCAGTGCAACACCTCTCTATTTCTATACAGTTTTCTTCCTGTGAAGGTTATTACCCGCATATATTACCCCACTATACTCATAAGCATTTTAATTAAGTTCAGTAGCAGCATACTTTACATCAAGCCCACGTAGAATTTCAAACTGCTTTGACTTAGACTAAAGAGACCAAAGCTTTCATATTTTTTAGGATTACTTTATTAAAGCAGAGATCATATAACAGACACTTTGTAATAACTTTCAAATACCCTCCGTGTGAAGAAGTCAGATTGTATAGAGACACAGTCAGTGCAGACAATGATCAGTGAGTATTTGGCACTTAGTTCTTGCAAAACAACGAGTATTTTAAGTAAACCATATAAAATCTGGAATATTTAGCTTTTAAACTTTTTACTGCTACATACAGGACATTTTCTCAAGGTAAAATCTATTAGTAATAAAGGAATTTAATTATCAGATAAATAGGAACTGGACACACATCCCCAGATGGTGCATTAACGTCTGCTTGTTGTTAAATGTCTGTGAACGATTTAACCCGGGCACATAACTTATCCCCACTCAGATACAGTCTATATACTACTCTCTCTGCAATGGAATAGTTATATGTCTTTTCTCAGGTGGTGCTTTTTAATACCCTCATTGACTCTGACTGCAGCAGAGGACTGACAGTGCTCAACCATTCTTGAATTCTTTTTCCATCATTCTCATTGCCAATTTTGTAAAATTTGGCAGAGGATAAAGCAAATGAGGGGTATTGCTTCAGCACAAATAGATATCTCAATAATTACCCCAGAAATGGTGTTTGCTTCCATTAAGCTCAAACCCTTCTGTGCATTCATTAATATCTTTTCCACCCTTGAAATAAAAAATTTCAAAGCGTCTATCTGACAGTCAGCTATTTTCTTGTGGCATATTATTTTTTCTTCTGAGAAATTAAATTTATTCTTGTGTGCAGCGTCCCTGCTCTCATTGTCTTACAACATGCAATATATAGTCCAATCATATGAGAGTGTATTTGCCTATATTCCTTTGAAAGCTGCTTAGTACCCATTCCTCCCAAAGTATAACAAACAACACAGTATGTCAGCTGCAGATTACACCTTCAAATAAGAGCCAAATTGGTTAATCACAGCAACATTTGAAGCATTTATAGTATTCTGACTGAATTCTGACTTGACTGTCTCAACTTGTAGTGGGTCAGATTGCACTTTGTGAGGGAGATGTTGGTTAGACTTTTGTGCACCAACGTGCCCTTTGTAAGGTGTCATTGATACCCCTCTAGAGTTTCAATCTGTACTACAAAAGTTTAAATGTTGATTCTTATTTCATTACAGGTTTCTGAGGCCTCTTTCTGAGGATCATCTATTATTTGAATTTCTGTCTGCTCCCATAAAACAAATACATAGAATTACTCTGGTTTAGTATTTAGTTTTTACTTTTTGAGTCTTCAGCAGAATGAAACTGAGTAGAGGTTGTGCAACCTTTCTATCACCATTTCCACAGAACCTTTGATTTAACAGATTGCCTGGTATAATTTTATTAGGGGAGGTTTAAGTTAGACATCAGGAAGTTCTTTACGGAGAGGGTGATTGGGAATTGGAATGGGCTGTCCAGCGAGGTGGTGGAGGTAACTGGATGTCACCTTTAAGAAGAGACTGGATGTGGCACTGAGTGCCATGATCTAGTTGACACAGTGATGTTAGGTCAAATGTTGGACTCGATGACCTCAGAGGTCTTTTCCAGCCTAGTTGATTCTGTGATTCTATGATTTAGATTTCAAATCTGACAATGATAAGGCTCATTGAAAAAGTCAGAGAGAATTACAGTATCTAAGCAATAATAACTACTGAAAAGTATACTATAATTTTAAAAGAAAAAAGAAAATAAGTTCCTAATACAAGCCTGGTGAATGTTGATATGATGTAACTGAGAAGACAAACAATGGACACCTGATTCAAAACTTTTGAAGACTTGCTCAATCAATTAAAGTAATTGCTTTGGTTTAGAAAGAGGAAAACATAATGAAAATTAGGAGACAAAGCTTATTTTCCTTCAAAAGAAAATCCTTCAGCCTGAAATAAGTTTGATGTTGGTTGGACATCATACACTGCACACACTGGAAAAGGCTGCTTACCAGGCTTCTGGCAAACAATAAGGCCAAACTTGAACATAGATAAAAACAAAATGATAATGTATCTTTTATATTTAAAATGTATTTTGTTTTATTTTTGCAGAGTATATACAGATGATAATGAAATCATGCAGTGATCCAAATTTAGCTATTGATGTCTATACTATGTAGAACTTTAAAGCATGAATCCTGACTATATTTGGAAAATCTAATCAACCAATCAATGAATCAAACGGGTTTTTTTCTTTTTTTTTTTTTTTTTATGGCCAAAATGTTTTCTGCCATATTGTCTATGAATGCAGTGTTGTCTTTGCTCAAATCACTGTGGAAGATTCCTTTTCCATGTCAGAAGCTGTGATGCAGAACAGATGCTGAGATATAATATATATATCCACCCATAAATCCTTCAGCTAAGAGCTGTGACTAGCTATACTGTCTATGCAGGAGTATGTGCTTATATAAGTTTGCTTACTCAGATGCCACATTGGTGTCCCATTTCTATATCCTTGTGACTGAGAGGTGGAATGGAAACCTGAACTACTCAGTTTCAAAGGGGTTATGTAGTACTCCTAAAAGCCCCCTTCATAGCTCACTTCTAATAATTCAGCTCCTTCCTGGAGATATGGGCAGTTGTGGAAGAAATACAATTACGTGAAGTTTGTCTCTGTTTGAATATAAACCTCTACAAATTAGGTCTATTCCCTAAGCTCAAACTCCAGTTTTAAAATAAGTGAGCTGGAACAGGATCCAGTGTATTAATATTAACATGAGAACACTAGGCATTCTGTGTTGTATCCATATTCCCAGAGGTGCAGCCTGTACTCTCAGCACAACTGACAGCTAAATAAAGTCCCTCCTCCCCATTTGTTTCAAGTAGCTTAGAAATAAGAAAAATGGTTTATGTATTTAAGGATGAACTTACATAGCTGGTTAGCACTAACACTCCTGTCTTAGATTGTGATCTCAGTATGAAGGACTGTAATAGAAAAGTGGATCAAGATTCATGCACAATTAACTGGATGACTGATGACAGGTTCTCTTGCATCAGAATGGCATTGGAACTTTCATATGTGTGTGTCTCTGAAAGCCTAATCTTGTGTCTGACTTGAAAAAAAATCTTAATATGAAGTTATGCTCCAAGTCACTATTAGTATACAGTTTCTGCAAGGAGCCCAGGTAAAAATGGCATTAAAAATCCTCTTGCATTAAGGCAGAACACTAATGCTTGCTGAACATTAATTTTGATGATGATTTAAATGAATAATCCATTGTAAGAGAGCTGAGAAGCTAGAAAGCTGTTTAAACTCATTGAGAACCCATTTGAAAAAGTTATAAAAGTATTTATGAGCACATTTTCATTCAAAACAAAAGCAAATGTGATACTTTTTCAAGAATTCAGTATGTGTGGTTGTAGGGGTATAGGTACTCCAGAAGGTGGGAGAAGTATAGTGCAGTGGAAAAGGCAGGACTTTTTTCTGGCCTTTTTCACACAAATCACAATTTTGCAGCTGCTTGTATAAAATGTGTCCGCATGTTAAGCTGTAGCATATACTTGCTCAAAATGAGGTTACCTATAGTGATTGTATTAGAAAGATGACATTAAGTTTATGTGTTGTTTTTAAAGAAATATTTGCAAGGATGCTTGAAGTGCACAGCTAAATTTAAAGCAGCAATAACAACGGTAGTAGCCTTTTGGCTTTATTGTTCCTTTTGCTTTACACACTTCACTCTGAAATCCTTCTCTTAAGAAAGTTTTATGCGGCATCCTGAATTTGGCCTAATAGCTACCTATTTAAGTCCTGTTTAGGTTTCTCCCTTAGGATCAATCTTACAGGTATCTAGTAAACTTCCACCAGGTATTGAGGTCTTACTAACAATACTTCCCTCTTGCACACATCCACAGAATGAGTTTGCTATAATCATCCAGTCTTGTTCAGAGAAGAAAGGTCAAGGGTAAAAAACTGTTCTCTGGATCATCCAAATAATAATTTCAACTCCCTCATCATGAGCATGGCCTCACTTTACCCCAAGTCTTTTCTAGAAGAGACTCTTTTCAAACTGTCTTGAAATATCCGTGACCATATTTTTTAAGAGCTAAAAGCAGTGCAGTGCTAACATAAACATGGCCTTATCTAGGACTGCTGAGGATGTATACGACATCCTGAGCTTATCCTGAGCTTGTATCTGCTCAGTCATGAACTGTTAAGAAATATAGAATTTTTGAAATGAAAATAGCAGCTTTTAAATAGACTCATTTCAAATAAGAATACAAAGAAATAAATATATTTGACATTTTTCTTCAATATCGACATAAGTATCACATGATGAGCTGCTGCTATTTATGAAGGCATATGTTGCATGCAATTTTACCTCCTTGCACTCAATATCTTGTTTGTCAGGAGCCCTTGTTAGACAGAGCCAAACAAAAACAGATGTGTGTTTTTTAAAATCCAACATATGGGCTTAAGTTTGGGAACACCTAAAATGGAAATTAGAGTCTTACCCTTGCAAATAAGTTAATCTGGAAGCTGACATCAGCCTCTTTGCTAATTTACATGTCAAATTCCCAGTTAGCCTCTCTGCACAGGAAAAAATCCTGTTTCTGTTTGAAGAGCCCCTGAAGAATTCATACCTTCTGTTTTCAAGTGTTTCTGATGATTTCATGTTAAGATGGGGAGAGACATTATATGACAAATTATATTTCAAATATGAATGTAAGTTATGTTTGTGGCTGTATGATAGTACATGTGACACAGAGTAAAATATCCCTAATAAACATTCAGGATGAGTAAATTAAATAAGTTTAGCAAACCATTAATATTGCCAAGCACATGACAACTGGATTTGTTTTTAGCTTACTCTGAAAGCTATGAATCATATTTCTATTCAAATCGTTTCACTTTATCATTTTTACTTAGCATGTTATGCTTAATAATTTCTTATTTTACTGTTTGGTACATGTAGCATTTTACGAATGGCAAGTTCTCTACTTGGAAGAATGTAATAAACATGAGACCCTTTTCTTGAGAAGGAATCTTACTGCAAAAGAGAGAAAACACAATTAGAGTGAGATAGCATTACAGATAAGGACAAATCGGGCAGAGATATTCTGAGGAAAAAGCTCTGAAGAGCCATCAGGAAAGAATCCGGAATCTAATACATAAAGAATGTAGTTCTGTGTCTTGATGACAAAAAATCTTTTTGGGAAAAATGTAAGAGACAGACTCTTGTATATCATAATCAGTAATCTTGGAAAAGGTTACTAATAAACATCTAATAAGACTAGCTGAGAGAAACAGATCACTTAGCACAAATAATAAATTCAAGCCTCAGAGAAGCACTGATTGTTAGAATATGATTGACACTGCCTCTGGAGACAGGTGTCCTCCTGCCCTCCCAGCTGGAAAGGCCAACTGTGTGGAGCTTCTTTAGAAAACTGTCTGCTGCCATTGTACAGCTAAAAGAAGAGGGGACATGCAGAGGTAAATTTTCAAAGCATTGTGTTTATTAACTACCCATTGACAAATACAGGCAGTTGTTAGGGAATCTCCTGCACAACTCTTTGAAAACCTACGCAGTTTGTCTGAGGTGGTATCTCACCATTTATGCCAGAAAAGGTGGCTTCCAAGATAGAGGTGGGCCTTTCTTGACAATGGATAAAATGGGTGATCTCTGGATCCCTTTGCTTTTTTAAAAAGCTGTGTGAGGTCTCCCATACTACAATTTGCATTCAATTCAGGTTTTCTTCTCTTCTTGCAAAATCAAATAACTTTTTGTTATGTCATCATACATGGTATGATTAATGAAAGCTTTGAGAAGCTAGAACTCACAGCTTCCAGCATGGCTTGCTTCTAATTCTATAGCTTTTCAGTTTTTTCATTTACTTGGGACAAACACAGGGGAATTTATTAAGAAAACTTCACCTAGCAATCCTTGAATGCTCACCACTGTGAGTTGAGAACAAGCATAGCCTCACTATCATGCCTTACTCAAGTATACTTATAAGGAACATGCTTAAATATTCTTTATTATAGCCATTGTTTGCTTTGCAAAGTGCTGGATCATGTATGAGGTAGTTATAAATGAAGTAAGTGAGAAGTTCTGAATCCCATATAAAAATCTCTGTAAAGTCACACCAAGGAAAAGAAAAAATTTTTAAATAATTCCATTAGTATGTGTTTGCACACATTACTGTCTGAACATGTCTTGACTGGCTGGAACTTAGTAACACCAGATCATGGCTAAATCTCACAGGAAACATAGCACAAGGACTCATATTATTTTTTGTAATTGTTTTTTGCTTCCCCTCCCCACCCCCCACCCCTCCTTTTTATTTTGTTCCTAGCAGTATCTCGGGGTGCAAGCAGTTTTTCAAGAACATGTGTAGCAAAACAACAGTCATCAAGGAACGAAGGTGTTATAACTTGCTACAGTTAAAATTGTGCACTGTCACATTTGGTGGAAGTAACTCTTTTGTCTCTATGCACATTCTTCTTGTTCTCAGTGTCAGAGGACAAAGAAATTATGAGGTATAAATTTTCCAAGCATCTACCAGCTTAAATGTAATTCAATCGATTACATTTGGGTTGTGGTTTTGAGATGCATGTGCAATGTCTGCTGATATATATGCTGTGGTTTGTAGTGGCACAAGTGCTACTAGAATTTTTACATATGCAACATTAAATTTTTCTGAGCATATCTCCAGGAGAAATGGTCTTTACCTTTGTATTACGTGGAACTGAGCCAGTATGAAGCAATGTGTGAGAAAAAACGAAGAGAAAGAGAATGGATATATTGTGTAAATACAGTAATAAAAATTCCACTCTGGATGGAAATTGTGATCAATGTCAAATAGGTATCTGCATTTCTTTTAAAATGCCTACAAATGCTCAGAAATCTTTTTATTTCATACCAAGATAGGAAATCACATATGAAAAATAAATAAATGGACACAATTTGGGAATTTGAATGGAAACAGACTGGGAATTTGAGTGACATGATACTCAACTTTGGCTTTAGTATAAAATATTGAATGTACTGACATTCTGAAAGCAAGTGCTTTTATTTTGTCTCAGTTTGATATTAATCAGTGTCCTTCACAGTTGTTGCAACATTATGGAAATACAGTTTCATTCCTTCATGGCTCTGTTTTTTTCCTCCACAAGTAGCTTCAAGTTCCCATGGTAGATAAAATTCTTTAAATTCTGTAAATGTAACATGTAGAAAATTTGAAACCATTATGAGAAAGTAAGAGCAACAGGAAACCCTACACAGAAGAGATCTTGAAACAGCTGAGTTATACCCATTATGAGAGGCAAGTTTGCTTAACTTAGCTAGTTTATAAAATTTTTTTAAAAGGAAATATCACATCCTAATTTTACATATTTTAAAATTTGGTCTGGAAAGATACAAACTTTGGTAAGAAATATTTGAACAGAGTATCCTAATCCTTGAGTTCAAAGGTTTAGATTGCTTGCAATAGTATGCAAGTGCACAAAGAATGCCAGTTAAGGCTTCGTTACAGCCAAACGCAACTTACCTTTTACAAAAGTGATGTCCTAGGTAGTTTGAAAACAGCAGAGGAATCTTGGAAATACAAATGTAAAATTGTATTTTCAAATTAATTCCTCACTTTAGTCCCTCAGTTTCACAAGATAGTAGACTTGACATTGTAATCAACATGAGAGATGATTTTGAGCCAATGATGTTAAAAAAGTATCCTATCATTGCTGGTTCATAGCTGAAAAGACACTGGGAGTGTTATTTCTCAAGAAACTTAGAATCTTAGAAGACACTCATGGGAGAGTAGTTGCAGAGCTCCTGAGGAAGCTGGGTGTATCTAATAAATTTGTTTGCCATATATGTTGGTATATTTGTTGCTTTCTGTAATGTGAACACAAGAATTATGAAGAGACAATACTTGGTTTTTCATGTTATATTGTTTAAAAATCTATTATTAGTTTGGGGAATGAACATAACCAGAGAATCTTAATTATCTCTTTACCACTTTTAATCCCATAAAGCTGCTTCCAACAACATTCCTTTACAAGTTTAAATTTCTTTTACATAAACTAAATTGAGAATCATTGAATAGCTCACAAGTCCATGTTTTTTAACGCCAGTTCCTCTGTAGAAACAGCTTAGCTGCATAATTTGACATAGTCTGAATGTCAGTGCAAACATCCCACAAAATTCCAAGTGACTGTAAAACCACAAAAACATAGAGTGCACTTTGAAAAATTTATTAACAGTCTTTCACTCTCAAGTATTTTTATAAACTGTTTCCCAGCAAAAATGTGATGGTCCCTTAAAATGAAAACTGATTAATTATACAAACTATGTGACAGAAATGTTTATCATTATAAAAGAAAAACATTTACAGAGTGATTTCAATCGTTTATAGAAAGAAAAGATAATTAATAGTTTGTTGCTATTTTATGATTTTTCAGTGAGATAATCCATAACTAGTGGTTGAGGCAACAGTTTCTGTTTCTCAGCTCACCAAACACAAGAAATCTCCACTGGGTGGTTTATCTTAAAAGCAGACATCTGTCTGTTTTTCATTATTCACATGGTAAAGAAGAAAGATCTTTGTGCTCAGTAGGAGAGTCTTACTGTAGCATATAGTCTTAAAGTAACAGCAGATACAGCAGGGAACTTTTACACCACTCTTATCTTGCATTTAATATATACAGAATTTGTGGAAAACCCCTCATAATCATGATAAGTTTTGTGAAGAAGGTTTATGTTGAAAACAGCACTGTGCTCTGAAAGCCTCAGAGGGCAGGACTGTCTTGGAAGGCACAAATTTCAAGTGTGCCCAGTGCTCCTAATAGCTTAGCTTAGTGTCTCCCAGGCAGCTGTGGGGGAGAAGACAGGTGTCCCTGCCCCTGTGCTGAGGAGCAAATGGCTGAGCATGCTCTGGTACTACATGTCAAAGTAAAATTAAAGTCTCAGGCCTTTGCACTCCAGTTGTTCACAATCTGGTTTGAATGTTTTTTTTCAGAAGAGGATCTCCATGATGACTTTTTCCTCACCAAAACAGGGAAGGGAAAACAACTCTTAGTAAAAAATAATAAAGACTTTTTTTAATATGTGCCTCAGCACTTATCCTTGCTGGCAACATAAGCAGGGCAGAAGTTACAGGTTCCCTCTCCTCTTCCTTTTTCCTCCTCTAGAAATGCCATTGTGCAGTATGATGTGACTCTTGATCTCCTGAGAAAAATCTTACTGCTGTTTCATCTGAATTATGCCCTCTCCCAACTGTGCCTAAATTTAGTCCCACTATGAGTTCAGGTTAAATAAAATGAATTGGCTAAAACCACTTTGAAGACTGGCTGACTTGTTCTCTAAGGAAAGTCACTACATGCCAGCTGAGATGGGAAAACTGGGCTTTTTTGGAGTAGCAGTATAGAAATAAATCTCTTTTTTCCCCAGTTTTTTAAGCTACACGCAATTTCCTACAGAATTTGTGCAACCTATAACACTCAAAAAAAATGACACACTTATAGAGTCATATATACATGGAAGAAGAGTCATCGTTTTGAGTTCATTTTGGGTTCAACACCTTATTTCCCNACTTTGAAGACTGGCTGACTTGTTCTCTAAGGAAAGTCACTACATGCCAGCTGAGATGGGAAAACTGGGCTTTTTTGGAGTAGCAGTATAGAAATAAATCTCTTTTTTCCCCAGTTTTTTAAGCTACACGCAATTTCCTACAGAATTTGTGCAACCTATATGCCAGAGTGCCTCTGTCTCACTTTTAAAAATGCAAGGAGATTTTGAAGGATGTTTAACATTCTCGGGAATAGAAAGGAAGAAAAGATGTTGTGTTTTCTCTCTACTCAGAGAGACTATGACCTGAGATTGTGATAATGACAATTTAGTTAGCTGGGGAGGAAAATGTGAGCAGAAAAGTCTACAGATGTAGGCAAGTAGAGCACTAACCCTCCTTTTGGAACCCAGAGAGGACACTGGATAGGGCAGTCCCAGGAGACTGTGGAGAAGGAGCTGTGACCCCAGCAGTGATGTAGGACCTCTGGGCAGTTGGGAGGCCAAGGATTAGAGAGGCAGAGGAGAAGGTGTGCCTGAGGAGCAGAAGAGGCAGAGGAGAAGAGGAAACCAAGGAGCAGGAGGCTGAAGAGGTGATTACATGGCAGAAGTCTGGTGCTCCCAATGTTCCCTGCCCTCCCCACCAACAGAAGGAGAGAGGGCTGGGAGCAAACCCCTGGTGCTCAGTTTGTTGCCTTTAATCAAACATATTTTGGTGCCAGAGTAATGCTTGGCCCATACTGTGTGGCCGTTCCCCCTATTTCCTGCCCAGGAGCTGAGAGTGTCTGCACGGGCTGGGCTGGGCTGTGTAGCTTCACTAATCTCTGCCCTGTGCATTGCCAGGAGACAGCTGCTGCTATGGATTTGGAATACCTTGAGTCCTCTCGGTCCAGGAGTGAGGCTGGTGTCAGGGTTGCCCACATGCTCTGCTTTGGCCGTGTCCCAGCCTGGATGAGCTGGAGACCTGGAAGGTGAATGTGGCTTTGGCTCCTCGGCTCACAAACCCACTGTTCCCTGCTCAGGTAGAGCCTCATATATCAGATATGGTCTGGGCTGTTGGTATTTGATTTTCAGGGTTTTTTTTGTTGTTGGGGTTTTTTTTATTTATTTTAAAAAAACCAAATGAACCTGCTCAGTGTATTCTGTTCCCTCTTTCTGTTTCCTGTTTGAAAATACAACTTTGTGAATGGGTATGCACTATTTTTAAAAAATCACTACTATTTTCCCTGTACCCATAACCTTCCATTTTCTCTCAAAATGAAAAAAAAGAAAAAAAACCAAATCAAGCCAAGTTCTCTTCTCACCTCTCATTTGTGTTTTATCAAGTTCAAGAGAATAACTGAATGGTCATGTAGTTTGCTACCTTGAATTGATATGTGTGCAGGCAGTGCACCATGCCAGAAATCCAATGGCATTGCCTCCTAAAAAGAAAATTTCTGAGCATGAACAGTCCATCTAGAAGGGTGGATTTTCATAAGGCTCAGTACTTCAACTCAAGGCTGAATTTAATAATTTGTACACATAGAGTGACCATGTGTTGGGAATGCTGGAAGGCCAAATGCAGAGGCAACTGTGACGATTACCCCAGGAGGTCAGGTCATTGTGGAGATATGTTGGATGCTTCTGAAGCAAAACAAAAGATCAACAGCACAATAGATTTGAGCTATTGAAGTTCCTGATCTTGCTTCTCATTAAATTAATGATGTAATAATTAGAAAATATAGGATAAACATTATTAGGATCTAGGAAAATAAAAGGAAAAAAAAAGAAAGAGAAAATGAGCATTGGCACAATCCTGGCTGCTTTATCAGTACATGAGTCAGTGAGGACTTAGGATATTCTTGGGTGATTTATTTCCTCAAGAGCGCCAGGATTCCCCAGGTTCAGCAATGGGGACATTACCGTATTAGAGATGATTTTGGACTATTCAATGCCTAATTCTGAACAGCAATGATGAGAAGGAATGCATAAAAATCTAAAGGCCTTCAGATCCTTTGATACTTTAGAAAGTATTTTTACTGTATTTTTGTATTTCTTTTTTTATTTTATTCCAGATATTTTTACTAGTTTGTGTCCTAGAACATAGAGGTTTACAGTCTTCTCCCTTTGCCCACTTCGTTTAATAATTCTGCACATTTTTTTTCAGACAAGGCCACATCAGTGGAATGCATGATTATACAGTTTGAGCTAAGTTTATCTTGACAAAAGATGCATCAGTTTGATGTATTAACCCAACACTGCCTTGGAGGCAGTGAATAATTAGTTTAACCTGGCAATGAACAATATAAACTTAACCACAGAGATGGTTGTTGTTATCATCTTATGTTTCTATAATGCAGTAAGGACACCAGGTTATCATGATTATAGCAGCAGGAGAGTTTGTAGAATGAGCTCATGTGTAAACAGTTGCTTAAAAACACTGTGAACATTTATGAGGCTCATTATTTATCATTAATTATTTAACTGCAGGTCCCCGTGTGGGCAGTGGAATCCTGCTGATTTACTACTTATCAGGAATAAATTACAGCTTACAACATGGGGTTTTCATGCTCTTCCTTTTGTCATCATAAATAAACTAAACTAATAAGACTATTTCCTTCTGCATATTAAACTGACTGCTGGCAAAAGGTTTTTGGCTAGTGACCTAATATGAGACAAAATATAAAATAAGTGAAAAATTGTGTATTTTTATGAAGGCTCAGATTGTTTGCAATAGATCTGAGAACTCAGCAAGGGATCAGTATTTGCTTACATTTTCAGTGTGTTTGTATAGGACCAGATTTTTGAAACTGTTCAGCAGCCACAATTAAAGCCAGATTTTCTTCTGAGGAGCAGTTTCAAATTTTCCAGTTATCTGAAGTTATTTTAGTACCTAAATGAGGACCAACAGCTAAATCCCCATTTTAGCACCACTCTGATTCTCAAAACTGCAGCTCAGCTACTGTCTAAATATTAAGGTGCCTCTTTTGGTGCCAGCAAGTCACTACAGATGCCTGTATTTCTACTGGGGACCACGTATAGGTGTAAACTTTAGTACCTGAAGTTGCTTTCAGCCCTTCTTCATGCTTTGGCCTCAGAAGGACTCAAACCCCACACAGTCTCCAGCATACCTTTGGCATGTTTCCTGACAAGGCAGGCATAACCTGAGGGATGACAGTATTCCACACTACTGTGCCCCAGCCAACAGGCACCTAGAGTTACACAGATTATTTGCTCATTTTACACATGCATGCTACTTGCTCGTGCATAGAAATTTGGCTTATCCAAAAGCCCAGAAACTGGTATACTTTGCAGCCAAGAAGGCAGGTGTGATTTGCTTTACTTGGTCTGGATGCTTCAGTAGTCAGCTCAGGGCTGAACCCCCTCAGGAATTGCATCCCAATCTGTAAGTACACGTGCTGTAGTAGAAGTGCTGCTGTAGTTGTTGACTTATCTATATACCTGACTGCAAACTCCTTCTCACCCAGAAGGGTGTGTGAACAATTAAACTCCACCAAAATCTCTGACTCTTTTCAGATAGGCTACTCTATTATGACTGCGACCCCCTGTGATGGGATCTTTGATACATGAAATAGGCAGGTTTTGTTTCTGTAGAACACAAGGGTTTGTTTTACTTGAGCCAAACACCATGTTTGAAAATACGGTATCACCTACAGTCATTTTCTCTTTTATACTTATAAAAAATGTGTATACACACTATACAAACATTATTCCTATATTTTTACATATACATACATTTTGTATTTATGATTTATTTATACATACACAGACAGATACAAACACACACACAATTCTGTGACATTCTGTCCTTTCAGGCATGACTGGAATGCATTTTCTATTCTATTCCAGATTTTCATGTACAGGTTTACCACTTCTGTGTTAACTACTTTCTATTCTGATGTAATGTTCAAAAAACTTAGGTCACAAACTCATCTAAAGAAATTTCTCATACCTTATAGAACTTGAGAAATCAAGGACTAAAACAGATGTTGCATTTTAATAGCATTATTCACACATAAATTATAAAAGGTGCTTTTTTGGTTTAATAGATGTGTTAATAATAAATCAGATATTCTCTAGCTGACTCAGTGGCATGTTACAACACTTAGGAATGAAATACCAACTCTGCAAAAATTAATGCCTACTTATTTAGGATAATTTACAAGATACTTGTGGATCGTGTTTTAAAATCTTATTTAATTATATATCTGTAGGAGGAAGTGGCAAGATTTAGGTAATTGCACTAAGAAAGTTGCTAGACACTAATCATGTATATACAATTGTAGACTTGTTTGGACTCCCATCAAATGTATGTCCATAAAGTGTCATGGTAAACATTGTCAGTATTATCTCAAAAGAAATATATATTGTCACATTGCACTGGAGGACAATATATTTACAGGCAGCCTTTAAAATAGTATTTGTGGTATTTCTATTGCTGAATTTAATCTATTTTCTTGTTGCTGATCAGAAAGTTTTTGAGCTCTGCTTTCTTGTGCTAAATTCAGAATGCATACACAGCTAAGGGGAAGCATACACGTGACTTTAGCCACTTGCAAATGCAGGGGGTTTAGCCCATTCTGTACTTGCATGCTGATGCAGATACCTCTTTCTTATTAACTGTGAAGACAGATACAGGCCATCCCTGTAGATTTTCTCCTCCCACCACAGCCAAATTGATGTGAAAGGTCTTGCCAGTGGGTTATTTAAATCCTGATATTCTGTTCTGGCTTGTCAAGAATGCAGGATATAAATCTCTTGGCACTTATCTTTCCTCACTGCCCACTAACATTTTCTGCTACTTCTGTCTGTCCTCATGACATTTCCTGGAGAGCTTAAACTGAAAGTGCTAATTATTAATTTAGGGCTAGATTCTGGCTCCCACAGCCAGAGGCATGCTGGAGGGAATGCAAAGGGACTCCGAATTGTTATATGCATGTTCCCTACCACTGAGATCCCCACATATCTACTTCTTGGCTCGTATTAGGAAACCCTCATGATTCTTTTTAATCAAACCTTTCCACATCAGTCATTAGTTTGGATTACAAATAAAAAAATCAGACTGTCAAATGTTTGAAAGTATTTTTTCAAAACATGTAAGTATATTTGCTCAGTCTGAACGATGGATTGGATTAATCACTGGTTAGGGTTGGGTTTTTTTGGTTGGTTTTTTTTTTTTTTTTTCACATCACAGAGGGGATTTAGCTCTAGGAAAGAAATGTTTCATCATCTTGAAGCCCAGTAAGGCTCAGTGTTATTATGTCAGTATAACAGGTTAACTGAGGCATAAAGGTGAAGTGACTTGCCTAAGGTCATGCAATAGATCAGTGGCAGAACTGTAAATCATAGAATTGCGTACAGAGTCATTTAAATCTCTGAAAAACGCCTTGTTCCATAGGATTTTCTTACTCCCTCTTGTCAACTATAAATAGTTTAGGCTTTCTGTGGCAGGCAGAAAGCCCTCTACTCTTTCACTTAATGGATTCCCAAGATAAAGTGTATTCACTGACCTGGCTCTAACAGGAAAACTTTCAGGCTAAACAGAAAGAGACTGTTTTGTTCAAAGCACTCTTTGAATTTCCTACAACTTCACTATGGATTGACTTAGACATTTTTCCAAATCTACTTGTGTGTTAGGGAGTCACTTGTTCTTATTTCCCCTGTCTTTAAGTCTCTTTCTCCAGCAGCATCCCTTCCTATATCTCTGCTGTATAAATGACTCTTTCCATTGACAATTTTTCCTATAATAGTCTCTTATCTTCATTTACAGCCACACTCTTTATGTATGTTATGGCAAATCAGGGGTACTGGTTATGCATAGCTTATGAATTGTGAGAAAATAACCCCCTAAACCCTATAATAAAGCTCTCTGGCTTTTACCACCTCCTCCTTTATGTCTTTCCCAAAAGCTTCCTCTGAGGATGTACCTGTTCAAGAGTTGTTTGTGAGAGTGAATATGAAGAGGGAGTGAAGAATTTACAGCTGAATACTGTAGATTTTATAGAAGCTAAAATGCAAAATGTTTATACATTTTTCTGTATTTCACTGTATTCTATTATCTCCCTGCCTTATGAACAAGCCATGCATTGAACTCACTGATTTCTTTTTTAAGATAAATATGTAAAGAAAAGTATTGTTACAGTTCAGTGACACATGAGAGAAAGTGGTTTTTCTCAAACGTTGATGCCATAAAATGGAGAAGTATGTGGACATGTCGGCTTTCAACAAAAATAGTGCCTCGTATGACAAAGAGAAGAAAGAACCGGTAGTCTTCTCTAGTCTATAGCCATTGCTATGAATTAACGACATCCTGATGGTTTAATGTTTTTTTTATTTCTCAGTAGGAAAGAAAAACGTATAAGCAAAGACTCAAGGAGGTCAAATAAATATAAAGTAGGTATCACAGATGCTCACTCTTCTCTCAGTCCCCCCATTCCCTTGCAAGACCAGGTTGATATGTCAGGGGCACCTGAGAATTGCAGGCTCCACCGGAGCAGTTTTAATGAAGAGGTCCAGGTATTTGAATGGTGAGTGTGTGTCTGGGTCACGTATTAGTACACAGCAGGAAGGAGCTAGGAGAGAGGTTTGATTATATCTTCCTCTTGCCAAAATTCAATTTTGGTTCAGAATTTGGAGATAATTTTATTTTATTTTTTTCTGACTGCTCTGGAAGGAACTTTGAATGAAATATTCTGATTTTGTTTTTTATCAGTACTTTGAATGAAATATTCTGATTTTGTTTTTTATCAGTAAAATCTACTTTTCACCCCTGCTGTATTATCAGGCATGTATTTATTTCCCCACTGCTAGACTATTGTAAAGATTGTATCTTAGACCACTTGGAAAATTAAAGCACTATAGAATGCTGCTACATGGAACTTACAGTGATAGCAGCAAAACAGTTTGTATTTAGTGGTATTGACTTGAAGCTACTTCAGAGAAGTATTTTGAAGCCTACTTCAGAGACTATATCTTTCCTACTGAGATAAAACCACAGTTATGGACGACAGAACTGCTCAAACTGTCATTCCTCTGGTATTGATACAAATAAGAATTTTCACAGATCATTTTTATAGGGAATTATTGACTATGGAATTTTGCTAAAACAGGTGAATCTCAGAATTAATTTCCTCATGCATTAGTGAAAAAAAAAGACACCTGTGGAAATGAGCCAATTGTTCTGCTTCTCCATATGTGATTTTTGTATATATAAAGAAAGCAAGAGTTAGAGAGAATGCTGGCAAAGAACAGGAATTATTTTTTCAGGTGCTTAGTACATCACAGAAATAACAAATTGAGGAAATTGTTCCATTAGTAAGCTTGGCACCACATGCTTTATCTATGCTTAAAGTTGTTTATTCTCAAGCAACAAAGAATGGATTTCATATTTCTTGTCTTGATAATATTACAAAGGTGGCCTTGGTTCCCTTTTAGCAGCCTGAGCCTTACACAGTTACTGTCAATAAAGCCCTAATGAAACTGTAGTCCTTTATTTTGTGTGTTTGGTTTCTATCAAAAGCTACTAGTTAAGAAAGGTGTCTAGAAGTGTCTACACTTTCTGAATAGGGTGGCATGAAAATGCCACTTTCAGTGAACAAAAGGAAAGAAATTGAACAATTCTCCAAGAATTTCAGCCTTGGCTGAAACACAAATTAGATGCCATCATTGAGAAATTGCTCTAAGTATGCAGACAGTCAACAGCAAACTTTACAAGCCCCATATAAAAACCCGAGTTTTTGTACAAACTGTGCACCCATTATTTGTCATTTTGAAAGAAGTCTTAAGTTTTCTGAGCTATACTGGCAGATCCAACAATTCAGAGATCAACAGATACCTATTTTGTTGTTTATGAGGATCCTGTGTGCACCAATATTTTTTATTCTAAATTTTAATATTTCTCCATGACAACAGAAGGAGAAGGTGAGGGACTAGCTGCTCTATTTTTGGCTATTATCTTGGGAGAGAGCTGGTGCTGCTTCTCCCATCTGCTGCCCTGGGACCTCTTGCTGCTGCTTCTGCCTCATCAGCCCAGATCCTGTGTTCAGGTGGACCCTGCAACAGCTCCCAGAGAGATGAGAGCCCTGTCTGCAATGGCCACAGCTCAGAGCCAGCCTGCCTGCTTTTCTTCCCATCCTCTGCTCTTCCTGTATCAGATAAGTGACTTGTCCATCTCAACAGCAACACTGGGAGAACCCCCATTCTGTCTGTGGTGTGACCACACCAAGGAAAAAACACACAGAGGGGGCAAAAGAGAATGGGTTTTGTTGGGGTGGTTTTTCTTGTTACTACTGTGTTACTGATTGTTTTTTTTGAATACCTATATATATATATAAGTAAATAATTGTTGCTTCCTTTTTCTACATTTTTGAGTGAAAGCCTCTTGATTCAAAGGGTATAATAACTGGAAAAGGAGTTCCCATCTTCCCTGGAAGGTATTGTTCTAACCTGGTACAATGTGATATGTTCAATTCCACCAGCGTTTCAAGAAATACTTACATGTAGACCATATTATTGAAACTTATATAGGGTATACAGAATAAAATTATCTGGGTTTTTAGAGGCCATAATGAGTCAAAAAAGATATTTTGACAAAATGTGGTTTTTTTGAACTTTCAGGCAGAATTAGAAAAATATAGCATCTACCAAAAATTATGAAAAAAGTCCAAATTTCTACTCTTCTCTAGCTTCTCCGAAAGCTACTGAACATTTTAAGCTGACTAGATCCCCCTTCCTCCTCTCCCCTCCCACTCCATGAAGGAAAATATCTTTTTTCACAAGTAAACTTATTGAAGCTAAAATTCATCTTGGCATAAGACAGGCGTTTTGTTTTTATTTAACAATTTGACCACCAAAAGAAAAATAATAATTTATTCAATTTAAACCTTAAATTTTTTGTTGTTCTCATGTTCTGTAAAGTAGTCCTTTGCCTCATGTTAGACACCTGGTATCATAACAAACAAATAAAAAATTAATACTCAGAATTCATGCATAATGATAAAGTTATCCAGTTGTGAAATGGAGACATGCTACTATTTATACCAGAACTTCAGTTTCTCATGCAGAGGGACTGACAAGTCTCTATGTCTGAAATCCCAGATGGTTTCTCTGGAGCTATGACTTGCACTAAACTTTACGAAGAGGAAAGCAGAAAAACTTTAAATTACAAGGCTTTTTTATTCCCCGTGGAATAACTGTAATAGAAATAGCAACAATAATAAATTAGATTCTCCTAATGCCATGTTGGGCACTGACTGAACATATCCTCTGTAAAATGCAGTATGGTATTTGCATCATATTGTAGTGCAGAAAGAAGCTGGTACATTTACTTTAGAAACTAAATTCTTTTCTACATATCTATATATGTATTCAATATCTTTTGCTCATACATCTTCCCAGATTAGTCCTTGGTGAGGTCTAACATGAAAAGGTCTCATTGTTCAATACTCATTCTTGGTATACCTGGAACTCTCTCCTCAGTTTTCTCTTACCATGGCATTTCTATTCACTACGTGAGAATTCAAGCTAATTTCCAAACCGGAATTTTACATATGTCAGCTAGAGCCACTTTTGGGTAAACCTTACCCTCTACCAGCCTTCCTTCCTCAGTTCCTGCTTGGCCATTAATTCATTCTTATCATTATATTACTGATAAGTCTCTTTGTAACTCACTCCTCTAAATGGTGTGAAAGGTAAGTTGGATGTATCCTCTATAATGCTCTGAAGAGTGGTAGATAGTGTTGGTGTTCAGTAGTTTTCCTTAACTTTCAGCCCCCTCTACTTTCCTAGGAGTGGGACAGGAAGAAGACCTGTGGCCTTCACGTGTGTCTAAGCTGGGTGGTGATTGCTCCTTACAGGTGCCCAAAATACTTGGCTGTCATTTTAGAAACTTTTCCTTGTGGTTTCTATCATAGGTGAAAATTTTTCCAAAAGGATTACTGAAGAATTTGTGTGGGGTAGGAAGAGGGGAAGAATAAACTGGTTTCCTTATCTTATGAACAGGTCAGCTATGATGAAGAAAAAGTCCGGAATTTCCAAAGGGAAGGTAAAGTAGGGTGTAGTCCTTTTCTGTGCCTTGTAGCTCCTGAGCAATTTTATCTTGTCAAAGCATGATAATCTCAGTTGTGCCTGCACAGCATGACTGAGCCCTGACATTCAAAATTGCTCTAAGCAACTTTGTCCGCATTTGATATATTAAGTGTTGTGTCCTCTGTATTCTTCTAGAAATAATCGACCAAGTTTTAAAAAGGAAATACTTTGTGAACCAGCAAAAAAAAAAAAAAAAGGTAGAAAAATAACAGCAAGAAACAAGGAGGAGTTTAGACTGGACGTCTGCACAGCTAAGATTTATGAAATGTAGTTAATAATACTACATCATGCACAAACATGTTTTTGACTGACTGGCCTCCCTGAGTTGGGGGCCAGGGAGAGTGCCTTTCTGCAGTCTGTGTTAAAAAATAAAACATGCCAAATAATTATAGTAATGATGCAAAGAGCTGGGGATGCAATGTAAAATTTCATATTAAATCAAAGTCAAAAGTGGCTCTTGGCCTGGCCTGTTAATGCTTTCTTCAACCATAAAATTTGGCTGTGCTTGTGCAATACAATACTGGTGAGAAAACACTAGGATTATTACCATGCTCTCTTAAAAGACAAATCCTAAAGCTTGGCAACCAAGGTATGGAAAGCAGTGGCAATTTATTTTCCTAACCAGCAGATAAACACAAAAGTATAAAAAACTCCACACTCCCAGCCTTCTATGATTAAGAAAACAAGAGAGACATGTTTATGTAAATGGTGGAGAAATCCTAAAATGTTTCACCTGGCAAACATCCCAAAGAGGAAGGCCCAGAAATGATTTCTCCTTGTCTGTTTCTTGGCAGTAGGTTTGCTGGCTTTTGTTTGGCCCCATGGAGATTATACTTCTTCATTTTAGTGGAGGCCACAAGGAAACCCTGCTGATAAAAACGAATAATTGCCAACTTCATCCTCTTGACGTATCCCCACAAGATGCACACAAATTATAAGTCAGAGTAATGAGTTCAAGATCCCCAAGGCCCCTCTGACCTTTCTATCTCCCTTCTCTGGCCTCTCCTATGGTTCAGACAGGTACAGTCCAAATTTTCTTCCCTCCCTCAACCACACACTTTTAAATACACATAAAAAATAGCCAAAATACTGTGGTTATGTTTCCTCTCACAGTCAATGACCTTCTAAAATAGGCTTAAATATAAAGAAAGGTTGCCTAGTGCTGTTCTTTTTTTTCCTTTTCTAATCCTACGCTTGTGCACATAAAGGTATATATGGTACTTTCTGGATGACACAGTGAGCCTGAAGGACATGCAGGTTTTCTGTAAGAACTTGGTAGCTTCAGACAGAATGACCAACAGCTGTATTTCATCCATAACCTCTTCTCTGCTTTTCCTGCAATGATTGTGTTACTGTCTCAGTAAATCTACACAGCTGATGTAAGCAACCCCCCCTCAAAAAAAAGTTGTTTTGTTTTTTCTTGATAAATCTGAAGAAATTAAAATTTGTGCTTTTCTGAACAGTTTAAAGTTACAGAAGTCTTAGAGATCTTGTTGCTTGTGTGATTGCTGTCCTAAGACCCTCCCTCTTAAAAGTCTGGGTTTTGCCTTAAATGTGCTATAACTTTGAAGGAAAATACTTGCTATTATCTTGAAGACGCATCCAGACATGCCTGTCAACCTCCCAGTAACACTGTAATATACTTGCTTTAACAGCATATGGCCTGTTTGAAACATATGAAGTTGATATTTCATAGTTGTTGGGGAGCAGCACGTGAACCTACTGTGAAATACTATATACTTTAAATGCAGTGTGTTAAAATAATGTAATTTCATATAGCTAGTTATTGGTGGTGCAAACACTGAAAGGTGCAACTGCTGAATCTCCTCCCTAGTTTACTCTGCAGCTCTCACTTGCATAAGCAATATTTGTTGATGTGAACTCCCTTACCAGATCTACCAGGAATTTGACATTAAAGTTGCTGTAATGAGATGATAATGACAGGCTGAGCAGAGATGAAGTATAAACTGAAATAATTGGATCATCAGCATTTTGGTTTTATATTATCATTGATGAAGACTGATTAGAAAAGGAATGTGCTTTGAGTTATTCACATACACTATGTACAGGGACCAATATTTATTCTCTTTAGTGTATATACTGGTGTACCTAACTGTCTACAGACACGACCAACCATACTTTATTTTTTCTTAGGAGAATAGAAAGGGACTTTTGGGAAATAAATTTGAGAGATCTAAGTTGTTGTACCTGGTCCCATGCAGCCAGTGGGGATGAAAACTTCAATGTCCAGATGGACGCACATGATGAGTGGTGTCCCTCGGGGGGCTGTATCGGGACCTTCATCAATAACACGGACAATGGGATCAAGAGCACCCTCAGCAAATTTGAGGACACCAAGATAAGTAGTATAGCTGACACACCTGAGGAATGCAATGCCATTCAGAGGGGCCTGGGCAAGATCAGGAAGTGGGCACACATATACCTGAGGTTCAACAAGGCCAAGTGCAAGGCCCTGAACAGTCACAGCAAACTTCAGTATGAATACAGCCTGAGGGATGAAGAGATTGAGAGCAGTCCTGCAGAGAAGGATTTATAGATGCTGTTGGACTTGAGCTGACAGTGTGAATTGGCAGCCTGGAAAACCAACTGTATCCTGGACTGCACCAAAAGAAGAATGGCCAGCAGGTTTCGAGAGGTGATGTTCCCCTCCTCTACTTCACTCTGGTGAGGCCTTGGAGTACTGCATTCAGCTCTGGAGTCATCAGCATAAGAAAGACACAGACCTGTTGGAATAGGTCTGGAGGAGAGTCATGAAGATGAGATGACTGGAGAGTAGGAGCACTTCTCCTATGAGTGGAGACTGAAAGAGTTGGGGCTGTTCAGCCTGGAGAAGAGAAGGTTCCAGGGAGACCTTATAACAGACTTCCAGTACCTAAAGAGAGCTTGTAAGAAAGATGGGGACATGTTTTAGACCAGGGCCTGTAGTGATAGGACAAGGTGTAATGGTTCACAACTAAAAGATAGTAGATTCAGGATAAAGGAAGAAGTCATTTTAATTACGAGGATGATGAAACACTGGAACAGGTTGTCCAAAGAGGTGTTAGATGCTCCATTCTTGGAAACATTAAAGATTTAGGTTGGAAAGGTCTCAGAGCAACCTGATCTAGTTGCAGATGTCCCTCATTAAGGGGACTTGGAAAAGATGGTCTTTAAAGGTCTGTTCTTACCAAACAATTCTATGATTCTAGTTCAAAAAGGCACTTCTGACCTAGTCACTGATGTTTACTTATGCCTGCAATGTGGCCTTACCAGAAAAGATCTCCAAAGTGAAATACAGGGTGCAAAGGATCTGTATCCACATTGTGCATTTCATGAAGATTTATATAAGCCATTTGTAATGGGAACTGGTGAACTGAATCCCCTTCAGGTGTGATTTTGGAGCATACCTTCTCATTTAGCTTTTCCTCCAAAGAAACCAGACTGCTCTTGCTAATAGGATAACTCAATGAAATTAACCAGTTTAGATAGTTTTCAAACATTTTCTTCAAAACCACACTATTCATCTGAACTAATAATATAATTTGGCACACTTATGAAGAGGTGGATATAATACAGCAAATTATACACATATAATGTGCATATAGTAACATATATGTATATGTTGTGCATGTGGCAACAGATAGTTGCCTGACCTTGGTCTTATATCCTAATGAGCCACTGTGTCTGCGTTAGGACACTGTTTTTATTTGCTGCCTTTTTGCTGAATCTGGTTTGTGGAGGACATATATAATCGTTGCTGCAGTAGAGAGGAATGACATCTAAAATATATATTTCAGCCAAATGTTGAAAGACAATTTACCTGACCAAGCAGACACCCATTTCTTCTGACAGGCAGCAATTAGCACTATGGCTTCTTAACAGTCATCTGGTTGCAATTTTTGTGTGGATCACTGTTGTGCTCCAGGTGGGAGAAAGATCAGGTTCCCTGGAGGGAACATGCTGCCTTCTGACAACTGGTTTTCTAGGGTTGTCCAGGGAGAGTCAGAGGAGGCACTGGAGCAAAAATGGAGGGATTAAGTCAATTACCCAAAAGTGTGGATCTATGCATGTGACCAAAATACAGAACAAAGGTACAAAAAAATGAAATCTTCCTTGAAACTTCACTCTCCATTCCAAACTTTTGCAACTAGTGTTGGGAAAAGCTTCAGTAACTAAAAGGAAAAACATTCAAAATTTAGGATTTGTTTGCAACCACTACCTTCATTTTGTTCTCAGACAAATATTCTCAGTTTATTCCTGCTATTCCTATTCTATTAATTTAAAGTGATAACATATCAAATTTTCCTACTCTCCAGCAGAGAATGTTATGATACCGATTGTAGGACACTAGATATCTCATATCTATCTATCTATCTATCTATCTATCTATCTATCTATCTATCTATCTATCTATCTATCTATCTATCTATCTATCTATCTATCTATCTATCCATCCAGACCTTTTTGCCTCCTAAAGAATTTTTCTCTAAAACTGGAAAAAATGCTCCCCATATGCTAATTGTGTAATGGATACAAAAGTTAAAACTCCAGTGTTGGTAAATAATTCAATTCCTACTAAAGTTGTAAAGCTATGTCTTATCACGAACTTATTGTGAATTGTTACAATGGAAATTTTTAATGTAACAGATGTGGGTAATTATTACAGGAAGCTGCAGGGAAGTTTTTGTAGCCTGCTATATAAAATTAATGTTTTTCTGATTAACTAGTTGCAGTTAATCAGTTGGATAGAGCTTCAGGGAGTCTATAAAAGAAAGTTGGATTTGTGAGGTTTTATATTAACCATGATGGGAGAACTGCAGTTGCTGCTCATTTCTCTTTTAATGGATGGTGATAGGCAATTTAGGAATAATCTGGTTGCTGAAAAGGCAAAGGAAAACATGAGTTTGTGTATTCTATATGATTACCTGGTTTAAAACTACCTTCAAAATGGCCAATTGAAACCAAAATTTTCAGAAAAGTTGCATTTATTTAAAGTTCCAATTGTTTTTTTTGAGGATGGACAGGATATTTTCAAAAATACTGCATATTATTATCCAAAAGATTGGTCGTGCATCTAAACACTAAAATTTATCCAAATATGTTTTTATTTCTACTTTAGATGTTTTTTTTCAGGATTGAGACAGTTTGTGTCTTAAGTCTTACTTTAACATCAGTTTTCTAAATTAACTAAAAACTATTTCAGTAAAACTACTTCCAGCAGAACACTGTTGCCTTCACAGAGCACTGTGGTTCAAAATTGCAGCACATGTATGATGAAATGCACTCATTTTAAGATCATCCCCAAAGACTGAAGAAATAGGATTTATGTCCTTATATTATGTGAGGACTGCCTTTTTGTGGTTGTTTGTACAAGGCCTGTTCTAGGCAAAGATTTGGTTTACATTAAAAAACCCCCATCCTTTAGATCTCTTTCTAATACTTCTTTCACAGCTTATGCAACACCTTTGCATCATTGTGCTTAAATGTTGATGGTGATCCATTATTCCATCCATCTCATTGACTACGCCAGCTCCAGTTAACTTGGTCAGCTACTTGATGATAATACTAAGATTGTGTTTGTAATCACAATGTGGAGTCAAACCATTGAAATAGGTCCATGTTTTATTACAGGCTGTGTTTCAGGCTAAAAACCATCTCATTAGTGCATTAATTCTAGTTAGCAAGAGTGAACCAGAGAATGTAAATCATGAGTCCTGAGTCAAGGGGCAGCCTGTGGTTTATCTGTTTGCATTTATCTGGTTGCATCAGAAATTACAGAATACACTAAATGTTACTCCTGTGTGTCAAAAAGTTCCTGCAGCCAAAATCCTTAGAGGGAAAGTTCAAAATTAACTAAAAAATAATAAGAGGAGGTTAGTTTTCCTTACTTTTCCACTGGGGAAAAGATAGTAATTATTGTATAGAAATCAAAAGCTTGCAAAACAAGTTAATTTATAAAATGGTCAAAATATGGGGAAAAGACAGTGGAAAGATCGGAAAAAAAATATTATTGTGTTCACTATGAAGAGATAAGTGACCTGGCTTCATCAGGTTCAATGAGTCTAGTGTATAGAACCTAATTTTAACTTTTTGCAACTTAAATAAAATATCAACCTTACCCATGTGATTGTCATCCTTGAGAGTAACATATTCCTGTGAGTTAAGCAAAACATAACAATAGATGTAATGCTTCTACACAAAACACAGTGTTCCATTTTTAACTTCACAGGAAAAAAGGATGGAACCTGTTATGAGCCAGGAAAAGTCCAAGAACAATCAAGGGCCTTGTGTAAATATGAAGATGTTATAGGAGTTCAGTTAAATAGGAGAGAAAAAGGCAACTGCTTTTCACACAGGCATGGTCCAAAGTATCCAGATAAGGCTTTGCTGGCATCCTCAATTAAGTGTGTCTTCCATACATTGCTCAGCAACAAACACTGGGCTCCTGTTGCCTACCTCAAGAATGGGTACGTTAATTACTGAACTAGTGGAGGAGGGAACCCATTTTATGTTCCTCATTGTGCGCATGCACTTGAAAATGGATCCTCAGTCAGACCAGTGTGTGAGCTGACAAAATCTGTCAGGTGCTCAGTGTTCAAGAGCATAACATTTAGTGGTGAACATATTCAGAAATGTTATAGGTAATGTTAAATATGTTTTATATAATGTAACACATAAAGACATAAATACAGATTTACATGTATAGATATAGAAACCAAAAAAGAAGGATATCTAAAGATGGTAGTCAAGCACATCTGCTCAAATAGTTTGACAAATTTAGATAAGCATAGTGGAAATAATCAAAACAATTTATGTGTATGTCAGCTCATGGCTGCACTTAAAACAGCCAGTGTATAGGACAGCTGAACTCTAACACTACCTTTTGTTTCTGCAGAGTAATTGCTTGTTTCAAATCAATCATATATAACCACTGAAGAAATATTAGTATGAACAGATGGAAATATGTGATTAACAGACTAGCAAAAAGACTTGAAACAGCGAACTGATTATTCTTCTAGTGAAGAAGTGAGAGTTAACAGTGGTCAAACTACTTTTATAGTCAGACACAGTGGATTATATTACAATAACATTAACAGAGAAGGGACAGAATAATTCTTCTTTCTCTCCTAGAGAGGAAATTAGCTATTTTCACAAACTAGCAAAGAAATACTGGGCCATTCATATTTTCTTGTATAAAAAAAATAAAATTAAACTGGGTCCTTCCCTTATAGTGCCTTTAATCAAAGAGAAAGAACTGGGACTAGTACAGGGTAACATTATTCAGCACTCTTAGTATAATGATTCTCCCTGGCCTTGGAAGTCCTTGAATTTACCATCTACTGTGTTTTTTTCCTGTCTTGAATTCCATAAGCTAGAACTTCTCACTCTATAATGGAATGAGAGAAAGCCTGAAGAAACTTTGGTCTTTTGACATGAAATTAACACACAAGCTTATTCCTGCAGCTCCTGTATGAGGTTTTTTTTTAATCCATAATTTTGAGAAAAAATACTCTCTTGTCTAATTGCTAGAGCTTTTACTCTAGAGCTGCTGGTTCAGATGCCCTCATGAAAAATTGAGGATAATCTCAATTTCACAGTGCAAGCAAGTGTAGTGGCCGAAAAGTCAGAGAAATAAAAGAAGAGAATTCACATTTCCTGTTTTTATCACAGAGCACTGACTAGTCATACTAACCCTGATGAATTTCAGGAAAGTAAAATAATTCCTTCAACTCCTGAAAATAATTCCTCTTTTCTAAAGGTTTTATAATTAATCTAAGATTAGCATTGTTTTTTAAATTAGCTTTTGTGAATTATATTTTTAGGGCAAATCTCCATGCCTGGAGAGGTACAGAGAAGTTCCTTTTCTCACATGCAAATTTGACCATACATTTGCTAGATGCAGTACAGGATGTGAACATCAGAAAGACAGGAATGAGAAACATGCTGTCCCTCCTCAGAGTGGGAGGAGGCTGGCTTTTTTCAGTTCACATATGCATCTGCTTAGATATCTAACCATCCTCATCCATCCCATATGGAAAACTTGTGCTCATTTGGCAAGGTAGAGTCCATTCTACTGTGGTGGTAGAACTATTGAAAGTTAAATCTTAAAATGTTCTATATTAAATTGCTGGAGAAGCAGGGTTAGTGCAGTTTCCTCTCAGAAGCAGGTTCCTCTCAGGGAAGCAGTTATGTTTGAGGTCATAGGTGAATGCTCTTCATGCAATAATAATGGTAAGATGTCTGCTACCTCATGAAAAATTAGGCGTACAGCACAGGCTGGAGGTGGTTCAGTAAAATTCCAGCCTAGCTTATGTCAGAAAAGAGGAAAGGACAGATCTTAGCAGGATTTCTGTAACTTGACCTGATTAACTTCTAAGTGACCAACTTAGGCAGTTTGCTAAAATAAATTGATTACCAGTAGAAAGCATATAATGGCAACATTTCTACAGGAAATTTAGATTAAATTCTTTAAAAATATGTAGTCATGCATAAATTGGTCTTCTTGCAAAGACTCAAAATTTGGATTGAAAGGAGGTGTGTGTCAACACAGATTCTTTTCCATCTGGAGCACAGAACAGAAAGTCAACCTGTTGCTCTTTATGACTCTTGATCAAGATTCACTTGGAGCACTATGACTACTTGTTATATTGGTTTCCAGAGTGAACTTAAAAATTTGTTCCACACATGTATTCTTTTTCCTGGGATGTCCAGGCTAACTAGTGTTTTCAAAAGACTTTTTTCTGCTTTAAATCTTTTTCTTCTGAATTTCCTTTCTTCTGAAAAGAAGATAGTCATGATAGGATAAAATATATTTTGCTATTCTCTGGAATATTTCACAGAAGGAATATAATTATATAGTATTGTTCTTGGACATATTGCTTCTCCAAAGTGCATGTAGAAAAAGTGACAAAGACTCAGTCTTGTAAAACATTGATCAGTCTTTCCTCTGGGAAGTGCATGAAGCTCTCTGAATAAGGACTGCTCATAGTATCCATTCCTGAACATGTATATTCTCTGTCCTGAGTTCACAGTTGAACTGAAGAGTAATGGCTTCTTAAGTAAAAGGCTCCAAAGGATTGATATTTGTCTCAGCACAGAAAAATACGTTTAGAACCTCTGAGTCTGCTGAGCAAAGAAATAATTTTTAATTGCCTTTTTTTCCAGCTTTGAGCATGGATTTTTTTCTTAGGGTTTTTCTTAATGCTTTAGTAAGCAGTGTTTCTTACCTAAAAGCGATCCTTTCTCTGTTTCTAGGGTTACCAAAGGAACATAAAAAAAAAAAAAAAAAAAAAAGAAAGAAGTAGCAAACAGCAGATCAGGCCAGTACTCAAAAGTTTCCAGGTCTGTTTTGCAATACAGAACCCAAGGGGTTTTGATAGGGTCTAAATCTGGCAAAATCAGCTTTCCCATCCCTCCCTAACTTCATTTTTCTGTCCTCTAACTATTTTTACTTCAAGTTTCCCTCTGTCTCTGTGGATATAGAGAAAAGCTCTATGGATACGAGTCTGGAAATAGCACAAGAAAAGTAAAAATTCCTGCAAAAAATGTAGTGTTATTATTCTGAATGCAAAGTAAAGGACCTAATACTTCACATGAATACATATCAGCATAAATGTATGGGAACAGTGTAACCCACTAATTAATGTTAACAAACAGGTCTATTATATTGTCTAATTCATAGACAAAACAAGAGCCCATGTTCTCACCTGCAGTGCCTACAATGTTTTGCTGTCATGCACCAGTTCATTAGGAGATGGGTAAGGACCTTTTTCCAGGGTGAACCTAATAAAGCTGATGACAGCTATCTCATGTAGCTTCACCTTCAGGGTTTGGTGAGTTTTATAGGAGTTGTTTGTAGGCACTCACCACCTGATTCAAACTAAGAGTATGATGCTGAGGGAGGCAGTCACACTGCTTTAAGAACTTGGCTATCCAAGTCACATGTGTACACTTCCCTGTTCCTTGTGATGGTGGTAAGCAGAAAGAAGCAGCTCCTTTCACACAGACTAAAGCCCAAGTTAAACAGCTTCATTATAATTCCTGGAAGCACTCTCCTGTATTCCATTATCTTAAAGGAAAACTGAGGATCTAAATCTCTTCATTAAGTTATAAAAATGAAGTTAGACAGAATGAGCAGTTGCCTTTTCCATTAGTTTAATACTTTGAAGATGCATTTTTTTCCAGGCAATATGGCTTCCTACAACACTTCAGCATGGAAGCTAAGATGCAGTAACTGTTGATTTCTGTAAAAAGTTGATTTTTCTTTGGGTTTTTTGTTTGTTTCTTTTTTAATAATATCATCATTAGCACTTACATTTAAAAAATCCACCAAGTCTCATGAGATGATAAAAAAAGATGACACATGTCAGAGTGGATGGCCATTTGCATGATGCATCTTTGTCCATCTGTGCTATACTTTGACTTGACTAAATATAAAATGCACAGAAAAATCTGCAAGGCCTTAAACTACTCAGTGCTCTAAATGCAAAATGAAATCTTTGTGAGTTACTATTTTTTGAAAGGATACATTCTACATTCATAACAAAATTGATGGTTTTCAGATAAATTTGGAGAAGCACTTTGTGTCTTCTTAGAAATATGCTTTATTTTCCATATCATTTCTACCAGAGTTTGTAAACGTGAATTAGTAGAAATGTATGCATTTATTGTGTGATTTTGATGTACTACATGCAAGTTTTTAGACTTTTAAAGGAATTTTATCAACAACTTTTACCTTCATACAAATTTAAAAATAGTTTCAACAGATGATGTAGATTTATGTTAGAAACTCTGCTGACATTATGACATCTTAAAAAAATATTATATTTTTTACTGAATGATATACAGAAAATCCTTCACTACTTGATATCTCTGTAGGATTCTTGCTTGACTGGAGTCAAGTCTCCAGCTGCTGTGAGATTTAATAACACCCTGGTTATGATATCATCCAATAGCGAAACCTTCTGGACAGCTGGAACAATTTTTACATGAATGTTGTAATTAGATACATAGAATTGTCTTGGTACAAAAAGTTACTTAAGGCTCAGACAAAATACAATGTACCACTTACTAGCCAAAGGTCAAAGAACTTGTTTCAATATCTACCAGCCTGTTGTTTAGAAGAATTATATGGGAACTCTGGGTCTTGGATAGTTTGACTACAGAGCCCATACAGCTAGACAAAACTGTAGTTTCCAACTGATATTATTTCTCTTATTGTGCAACCCTAATTATATCTTAAATCAGTGTTCAATGTTTTTTCTCTTAAATGGAAATCATTGCCTTAGTTTCTACCCCTTTCATAACAGACACTTTAAGATGCTGTTCTCTTTTTCTGAAAAGAAATATAAATATTTCACAAGAAAGCACATGCAGAAACATAAGCTTGTGACCAGAGTAGCTGAAGGCACCTCTACATACCTGGGTTGACTATACCCATTAGATAACCAAATCTGCTCATTCAATAAGCTCCATAACAAGTGAGTACAACATGAGGCCCTTGCAAGTAGGTCATACTTCTCAAAGTTTGCATTTGGAAAATTTGCCTCTTTTGTTATTGGATTATTGATAGTTCTTCATATACCTTTGATAAAAATTTATTGATTCAGACTGGTGAAAGGTGCCATTTGGAATATGAATTCTTTTAAGACCCAAATAGTGTTACATAGCATTATTATTGGCAAAACTGAACTTGGCACACAGATAAAAGATTGAATCAGACATCCTTGAATGATTCGAAAAACTGAAGATGTAAAACTTTGCAAAATCAAAACATTTTTAGAAATTAAATTAGAAATGTGTGATAAAGGAGTGGGATCTGTTCCTTTAAATTCAGAACTGCCTGTTGTGTTAGTCTGAATTTTTAACTGCTACACTAATCAGAAAGGAAGTTAGTCAAGCTTTTTATGCACTGTGGTATTATTTTTACTTAGTCAATAGCTACTTGAATGAATGTGAAATGAGTTAAAGTGATTTGGCTGTGATTCAGTAATGCATGGGAAATACTCAAGATGTAGTCAAGAAGCATGCAATCAAAATTAATCCAAGTAAAATAAATACCAATCCCCATAAGTGGCAGAAAACATAGTGCATAAAAGTATGAGCACAAAAGATTGATAGGGCAACCCTGAACCAGGTTGCTAATTTTTTTGGTACCAGGTATTGTACTCTGGCTGAGGAATGAAGATTAAAATCTAACAGCATTTCAAAATTCATCTTTGCTTCTTGACATATAGAGAAAAAATAACTTCCCTTCAAATTAAGGATCTGTTTTCTGGAGGACAGAGAACAGGGAGATGGAACTTAAAATGATTGACTTAACAAAAGGGAAATTAAAGAATTATACCAAGAGAGGTGATTAATTTAGTAAAGAAGGTAGCTAAGTATGTTTCAGAAATATTGCACTGAGGAAAAAAAATGAAATATCAAGTATAAAAAAGAGAAAACAATCGACACACTGCCAGCATAATCTAGAGAAGAGATGGTGATCTTGATATTAGAGAGATAGTTTATACATGAATATGAAACTGGACATTCTGTGTGGAAAACTCAGTGCTATAACCCCCAAATATCATGTTTTGATTTCTGACAGCTGCATATTTTCTCAGCAGTCTTTTATTTTCCCAACCTAACAGCTGTCCAACTAAAAATGGAAATGATTTATGTTCCCCAAAAACTTGATTGACAGGCAATGTAGGAAGGAGTAGAAGGGTTCCACTGTACTATGGCACCTCTAAAGGAATGGGAGGGAAAATGGTGAGATCACAGGAATACTCTCTCTAGAGGGATCAAGTAGATTTCTCTTACTCAAAAAGTTGAAATATGCATGCCCAGGCATGGAACAGAGCTAGTCTGTGATTTTTATGGAAATTAAAGATGAAATGTACTAGCCCAAAAGGTATATATTTTCCTGATTTGTAACCCAGAGGTACATGTTATGGTGGATTATATATTTTCACCATACAACAAGCAACCCAGTATCTCTTTTATACAGTGTATATGTACACTAGTTTCAGAAGGATAAAAATGTAAACTCACTGGAGTGTCTGATTTCCCTAGGTAATAGAGTTATTCAGAGAATATTAGTTGACAGCTACACCCACTTGCAGTCATCAGTTCCAGCAAGGGCTGGTATAGAAGTTTAAAATGCCAGTATTCATCTCTTTCTCTCCCCTCAGTCTTCATTATAATATATCGCACTATGTTTTACAAACTTTCAGTCTACTTTTTTGGCAGATGTGACAGGCAGCTGTAACATAGATAACATCAGTGTTGTTCATCCTACTTCTTTTCACAATGGTTCTTAGCACATATTAATTAACAGAAATAGGAAAGGTGCAATCAATTTATTTAATGTAGTTAATTAAAAAGAACTTGTGAGCAGCTATCAGATAAAATTTGGCTTGTGCAATTGCAATTCACCAAATTTTAATCAAAATCTTTTTAAACATAGATGTGTTCTCAAGGTTTTCTTTCATTAAACAAAATATTTTGTGGCACATAGGAGGGAAGCTTGAACAAACCTTATACAGCTTATCAAAACATAAAGACATCCTGTAGGGGTAGGACTTAGGTTTTTCAAAGCTCAGTGTTCAGGCAAGGGGAGGAGCAAGGAGGGAGAAAAGGCTTTGAATCCTTGTAAGAACAGGGTTGCCTTTTTCTTTCAGTTGTTTACCTATTAGTAACTATTAGTAACATTTTAAAATATGGTTGATAAGATAAACTATTGAAATGTTCCTTGCCATATGCACAAATATGCCACAAATTAATTAAATCACATATGTAATTTTAAATAATTCAGCTAAGTACAGCTGGATAGTTTAGTGGGATTCATAATGAAATCCTTATCATAGTATTTAATTACCTCCTTGTGCAATACAACAGAAAAGAAATTTGGCTTTACAAAGTGATCTAAAGGTCAGGAGATCCAGCCTGCATTATATCAAAGACAGTGCCAGGCAGATCAAGAAATATAGCTAAAGTAAGTAGGTAGTTTATGAAAATTAATGCTTTAGCTAATCTTGTGTGGTGGAGCAAGAAGAAGAAGATAGATGTTTGATGACAATATCAGTGGTCATCAGGGCTTTGAAGTTCACCTGCAAACAAACGAAGGTTGGAAAGATATGCTTCTATCCACCTAAAAAGAGCAGTACCTTGGACTGTGTGTTTGTCATAAGTGTTGATCAGGATTTAAGCTCATTTCTCTGTTAGGAAAAATATTTGGAAAAAGCCTAGGTCCTGTTAATTAGGCTCTTGTTTTAAAATTTAAGCTTTTTTATCATTGTAATGGTCAGAATTAAACTGACATGTTACAAAATTGGGGAAAATTACCTTAATTGATCATGTTAACAGAAGAAGACGTAAACAATAGCAAACCCCCAATGAATGGAAATTGTCTCAAATGTAAGAAAAATATTGAGTTCTTCCTGCTTTCTAAAGCGACATCAGCTTCTTAGCTTCCTACCCACTTGCACAGCACTGCATTAATGCATCCTGTTGAATCACAAACCTTTATTTTTCCAGCTGTGAGAACTTTCTTCTGTGAGACTTAGCCCATAAATTCCTCAGTGCCAATGAAGGAGGAATGTCTTGGTTGAAGATGTGCATCATAGGAAATTCTGAGCTGGAAAGGATCCACAAGGAATACCGAGTCCAAATCCTCACTCTGCACAGGGTAACCCCAAAAATCACACCATTTCCCTGAGGCACTGTCCAAATGCTTCTTGAACTCTGTTGGGCTTGGTGCTGCGATCATTTCCTGGGGGAGCCAGTCCACTGCTCAACCATCCACTGGATGAAGGATCATGAATAATGAATTGTTATCCAAGGGAAATTCTGCATAATATTACCAATTGGAGGACAGTATTTTTTCATCAAGGAAATTTGTTTTGTAGCAGGCCTTTTATTCTGCTCATTATCTCCTTTTTTCCGTGCTCTTTGTTTTGCTCATTCCAAGTTTCAGCCTGTTGGTGTTTGACTCCAGTACAGTGGGAATGATTAGCAGGGCTGAAAGGGGTCCTCATGGGAAAGTTACGAACATGATAATCATCACATAAAAGTTACATGTTTTTGCATTTCACCATTATAAGCAGTTAAAACTAAGGAAAATAAAATTCTCTGATCTATGTAATTCCACAGATTCATAGAAGGTAAAAATTCTGTGATTGAAATTACACATGTATTGTACAGTGGGGAATAGAAAAGAGGCACTTATACATTGTTAAATCTCTGCTAGTGCCTCTACCTGTTGATAGCTCAGTAGTTTCAAATTTGCCATAAAAATGTACTGTCTATGATAAAATTGTAAGAGAAATATGGAAAGATATGATATATTTTTATGGCAGAAGTAGAATAAAATCATAGACACAGAGGAGAAGGGTTTGAATTTTTGAAGGAAGAAGTATGAGAATTTAATTCAGATGAAGATGAAGGTTTTTGAGAAGTGAGGAAATACTGTTTTTCAATTGAAAAAAAAAAAAGTTGAAGGCAAGCAAGTAGAGACCAGAGATGGTGAAGTAGAAATTATGAATTCACAAATGGGGGGAAAGGGAAAGTAAGATTTATTTCCTTCCCTAAGTTTTTAGATGTGGATTTACTACCGAAATGGATTTATAAAGTATATTCTTATTTTTTCTGAGTACTTATGTCTACTTCTATGAAATGGAAGTTTCTAGCATTGTCACCAGTTCCTTCGGAACTTTGCTTGGTATAACTACATGTGTGTGAGTGGGTTCATGTTTTTGCATGTACATGGCTACTGCATTGCACCAGAGTAACTGTACTGCAATTAGCAGTTAGCCTGGCTTACAACAGCTGACAACATGGTCAATATATATATATACATGTTGCAATTATGGGTCTGTAATAACATATCCAACTTTAGGCATGTTTTAGCTTAATAAAGCTATGAAAGGAAATGCAGAAGTATATTGCCATCACAGGCTTGGAACTACTGAAGGAATCTTATATTCCTTGCATCATAAATATCTCTTATATACTAAACTAATCCCTTTGGACTGATGCAGTATAGCAAAATAAGAACACCTTTTTGCATTTAGTTTAAAAACTTTAAATGCCATGAAAAAACATACAGCATTAATGTAGAACTTTCTGTTTTTAGAGTCAACAAATGAATTCTGTTTCTTAGAATTTGTCCTGCTACTTTATTGCTTTTAGAAGAAATTTGGAAGTGTTGGGTGCATAATAGTCAATAAATCATATAAGGAAAGAAGAAAAGCATCTTTGTTCTTTAACAAAAATGATAAAAGCTGTAAAATTATGGCATTTTTTTAAAACACCAGAAAATAATTATAGATTTAAGATTGGATAGTGTCAAATTGCAAAGAAAATTATTTGAATATGTCTGCCATAAACTATCGATATCAGAAATAGACCAAGGTTGTTTTCACAGCAGACTTCTTTCCACTTAATTCTTATCTTTTCATTACGTTATGTCACTGATGAAATACAGCAGCTCATGCAACAGTCATCAGGAAAACAACATTTTAATTGCAAGTAAATGAAAGTATGTTAAATCTAATCTCCAAAGAGCAAATATTTACCAAGAGTTTATGATCACAGATAGACTTGTAGAATAAACAAAGTGTACAGTATCAGCTTGTCTACATATGTATTCGACTATTTTTTATTTAAAAAGCATTAGATTACTAAACTCAAGTACAACAGTAGCTCAATACAAACCTTCATTGCTCTCCTGCAATGCCAAGGACCACACACACAAAAATGTATTCTTATAAGGGAGAAACATTTGTGAAAGGGCCTTCAGGATTTGGAGACTTCATGGGTCTTTGTAACATTTTAAATAAACCACATATGGATTTTGAGCTTTATTTCATTAGATGTGATCTATGGTTTGCTGTGTCTATGTAGATGGCTTATGAATTTCATACTTCTAAAAGTAGTTCAAATAACAAACAAAAATTGTAGGAAAATATCTGCCTTTCAAGTTTGTTGAAAATTATATGACAAAATTATTAGTATTTTGAAGAAATTTTAGTAATGACTAACTTGTATCATAACACAGATGTTATACAGTACCTAACTTAAGGATAAAAAGGACTATAAAAGCAGGCACAAAGAGGATTAAATTGTATATTTTATGAAGCTGAACTTAAATGTCTTGAACAATCATAAAACTATCACAAATTAAAATGACAGGAATTTGTCTTTCTGCATTTTAAATATTTGTAATAAAATAAGCTCTTGAGGTAGCAGAAACTACATTTATCCCTAATAATGATCTCATAGTATAATCATATGTTTTGGGAAAGAAAACTAGTTTTAAAGACCCTAGTTATTTACAGGATAATATTGACAATGTGCTATTAGAGGAATAAGCCTGAGAATTTAAGAACTTAGTAGTAACTACTGTGATGTAGTTCAGTGCTTTATGTGAACACTAGGTAAACTCTTCTTAAAGGATGGAAAAGTGCAATTAAAAAGTTACAGTTATCTCTTTAGAAAGAAAAAATTTAAACCCTTATTAAGCTGCAATAATTAAGCTATCACCAGATTGAAATCTTTCTAATCCAATTTGACAGTTAAGGGGTAGATGACTCAGGTTCCTTTTAGTGCGTTGTAAGGGAAAAAACCTAAAATGCTAAATTAAATGAAAACCAGATATTTGCTAATTGATGTAAAGAAAACACTCTGTCCTAAAACTTGGAAATGTAGGGTTGCATGGTCCCACTGACCTCAGTGGGGTACTCAGAATAACATTTATATAGCCTCTCTTTCTTTGATCCTTGTACCTAAATCATAGGTGAGAATAGGTAGGTTTGAGAAGGAAAATGGTATGATTTACATTTTCTCTGCTTTGTCAGCATGTCTGTCGTTACTAATTCTGTTTCTCATTGGACTGAGATTTTCCTTAATGTTAAAAAAAGCTAAAATTCAGGTACAGTGAGTAAAGAACAACTCCAAGAGCTTTTAACATCCACTCACAAAAGAGTTGAATACATATTTACACGCTGAAAAAGGAGTAATTTTGGAGATAAACTATTCTAAGGTAACAGCATTCCAGATTGAAGGTTCTGCTCCCTTGAATATGTTATATGATGACTATGCTGAATTCTGCACCTCTCACTCAAAAAAGCACAAGACCTTTTAACTCCAAACTTTCCTTCCAATGCCAAATTCACTCCTTGGAATACATCAGTGAGATGGAAGAATGTGTCAAGTTCTACTGCTCCATCATAACAGTGGCAATTCTTCCTTTTACAAGATGCAGCTCCAGCCACCTCTCAAATACTGTCTCCAATATAGGAGCTGATGTTATTTTATACCATTAAAGCCATAGTTATTGTGCGATCCAGTCAATGGCAGCATACAGAAACTTTGTGAGAGCACGGGAGATCTGTAAAATGGCAGCAGGACTAAAAGCCCAATATACAAGGTCATTTCCATTTTGAAAACAAATTGGTGTTTGAGATCCCTGTCTTTCGACCATGGACAGTCATATTGCAAAGACCACACTGCAATACTCACATATTTTACACATACTTTGTTAAAAGAGTCAAAACACCTGCAAATTTTTCATGTACACCTCACCACATTACTTGTTCCTCGTGATGAAAAAGGGGGGTAATGGATTTGTTAGGAGACAGAGGGAAAACACATACCTTGCTAGTAATGCTGCTGCTCTGGATAATGTGTCTTCTAGATTCCATTATGCACTACTCCATGCTGTGCTCATAACCCAGAAAGTGGTTTTAGGAAAAAAGAAATCAATAATGGATGTGTCAGGATCTCAGGACCTGTGGTTTTGCTGTGGGGCAATATTTTCATGATAATGTTCTCACAGTCAGTCAACAAATTGTGTTATTGCACAATAGGTGGTTGTCATACTTGAGGAGCTGTCATTTTTTACACAATCTGTTGACTATCCTGGCTCAATGCCTGTGAGGGAGAGAGTTAATTTTTCACACTGGCTCCTTTGAATTACTGTGAGCAGCAAGGAGAGTGACCGTGAGATTTCTGCTTCTGTCTGAATTACTACAAAAGACAAATATAGCCTAAAAATCCTGTCTGTTCTTAATTTACCTATTCCTAGAAAAGATTCCAATTTCCTCTCATTCAAAATGCTGCTACCTTCAGAAGATTGCCATAGTTTGTCTGCGCAACCAGGCCATCCTGCTGGTCAGCTGCAAAGAACAAACAAGTGCTAAACAGACATTGGTGATGTCAGGAGTTTTTAGCAAGCTTCATTACTACTAGCCCTTATTCTCCTGCATAGTTAGCCACTTCAGACTCGTAAGGTCCAGGCAGTGAATCAGTAGATCTGGCTCTGAGCTGGAGTATCCTGCAGCCAGCTGCCAGCGTGGGATTCACCGAAGGCACTGCCAGCACGGAGGCACCAGGCAGTCTGCTGGGATTGCACACTAAGGGTGGCAGTGGTTGTAGCACTGAATCAGTCATCCCTCTCTGTCAAGCCGTGTCACTTAAACCACACAAACTCCCAGATGATATAAACCAGACCGCGCTGTTTGAAGGCAGGTTGTGTTTGTTACTACTCTTTATCTCCACCTGCTGGGGTTATTCCAAACATTCCCAGCTCCAGCCTCTCCAGAGGTGGAAGTACAAAAGCCATAGACATGATAAACAAGGGCCAGTGGTAGTTATAGGGACATTTAGCTAAAGATGCACGCAAAATTGTGTGCAACAAAATATGGGCAACAAAATATACAAAGTGTTAGAATGTTGCAGATAGACTTTTTCTGAAACAATACATCATCTTGCGCTTTGAAAGAAATTTTCGTTTCGATCCTTATGATTTTCTGTTACAAAGTAATAGAAATTGTTAGGATTTATAAAATGATGAAGCAAATTAAAAAACCCCAAATAACTGAACGCAGATTTCTTTTTTACACATTTAAGAGGATTTCCAGTTTCCATTAGAACAGATCGTGAATTAACACTGTTAATTTTTCTTTAAATGATAAAAGATAATGCTCATTCATGGAGATTTAAAACATTTAAAAACAAATGGTAGAATTATAGAATCATAGAATGGTTTGGATTGGAAGGGACCTTAGAGACCACCTGATTCCAACCCTCCCTGCTGTAGGCAGGGACAACTTCCACTTGGTGTGATTGCTCAGGGTCCCATCCAGCCTGACTGTGAACACTTCCAGGGATGGGATGTCAACAACTGCTGCGGGCAATAACCTGTTAGGAAAACAATATGTTAAAAGCCAATATTTTCTTAACAATATGTAATTTATGACTATTTAAATAGATGTCTGAACTTGGCTAGCTGGATGTACAGTAACAACATTTAAAAATAAGTAGGAGAAAGACCTAAATTCATTAATAGGGTTTCTTGTTTTCTTTAGTTCATTAACATGGAATGTTGTGTGAAGAAATAATAAACTAAAAGAATAATTTTTTCACATACTCTGACAGTGAGATATCTTTGATTTCTTTATCATTTGTAGAAAAATTAGTTCCATTGCATAGGTTCAGTGCTCTTGAATTTTCCATTTCTTCTGCTTATACATTTTTTGGGTCAGTGTTCTATCATTGTAGTAGATGGTACTTATTATGAAACATTATGCTCATAAAAGCAGAAATGGTTAATTTCGAGGGCTGGGATGAAGAATTTTCTTTAATTCAAGCTTCCTATTTGCAGTTCATTTATTGTTGTGGGATTAACACCATTAGGTTCAATATTGCTTGCTAGCTGGGGAGGTGCAAGTTTTCAGCTTCATGGGCCAGGCCCTATGCACTAGGCTGTTCTGCAGAATCACTGCAGCCAATATCACATTGTCCCTATTGTGTTTTCAGCTTGACTGGATGTGGTGCTCTGACTACACAATGAAGGACTCTTATCCTTGTTGATTCTTCCAGCTACTGAAGTATTTAGTGGTAGTGCAGCTGGAATTATGTTTAGGCATGTAGATTAATCCAGAGATGAAAAAATGTTGTCAAGACTAAATTTATGGATTTGCAAAATCTAGAGACATTGCAAAACAACTATTGGGAATAATGTCTTTTAGTCATATAAATAGTATTAGTTACATATGTTTGAAGTCTCATAGGAAGTGACCTTAGTTTGGCTCCAAGACTGTTGTAGGGTGTTGGCATTAGCCTCTGGCTTGGGTTTTTTGTTTTTTGGAGGAGATGGGGGAGGGATTATTTTTCTTTTCTTTCTTCTTTTCTTTTCTTTTCTTTTCTTTTCTTTTCTTTTCTTTTCTTTTCTTTTCTTTTCTTTTCTTTTCTTTTCTTTTCTTTTCTTTTCTTTTCTTTCTTTTTGTTTGGGTTTTTTGTTATTTTTCCTGTTTAATAAGAGGGATGCCAATGTACATTCCGAAATAAAAGAAGTTTCCTAGTATTAATACTATATCTTTGCTAAGGAGACACTGAAAGTTCAGGATATGGAACCTGATTAAGACATCAGCATCAATGGAGAGAATATGCACACAGATTTTTAAGCAAGAAAAAAAGGAAAATTTTATGAACTTTTTCATCCTGTTAAAAAAATAAGCAACGAAAACTTGCGTAGCTGGGGAGACTGGAGGTTAGCAGGAAAGGGAAGATATACTTTCCTCTAGAGTCACAATATAGGTTCACTCAAGGACTAGGTTTCAAGAGTACTTATTAAAATTTTTCATCACTGGATCTGAATCTGAAGTGAATTAAACTCTTTAGATTACATGTTCAATCAATATGGAATAAATGATCCCAATGAATCAAGTTTCTGTGCCATCTACACACACATGAACACTCACGCACGCATGCATGTGTATATGCATATATGTGTATCTGTATATTTGTGTGAGTGTTTGAAGTCCCCATTAATACAGTAAAACATCTACTGTTTAGAAACAGAAATAAACACTGTCAAATCATTCAGGATGTGTGGAAGCATTGACCCTATATTAGTGTCCTGGAGCAATTTTTTTTGTCGCTATCCTAAGCTCTTGGTGGGATAAAAGTCTTCTGCTTCCACAAGGAGCTAAAGATCACTTCACTAGCTGAGATCTGCAATATTTGTGTATTTTTCTATACTGTGCTTATTAGAAGGATTTTAGTGAGGGGAATAGGTTTAACACTTGCTACTCATACTATACTGCTCATAAATGTTTAGTAGTAGTATTTTCATGCTTCATTATAACTTAAATGCATTTGTATGGAGAAAAAAAAAAAGCTTCAGTAACTACATAGATCTAAAACTAATAAGAACACCTGGGATGTCATGAACAATATAGATACAGACTAGTCTTAAGGTTTGCAGTATTGGTGCAGAAATGAGAGTAACTTTGCTGAAAAGTAATCCAGAAAAGGCAGATGCAGAAAGACATATAGATATAACCTATCCTTCAACTATATACATGCACAAGCTACAAGAGGAAGGCTTTCCTGACCCATTTGTGTATAGGTAGTACTGACACAATTTCTTCCATTCTGTAATTCAGACCAGGTAACCTTACAGAGAAATATAAAAAAAATTTTATTTTGGGTCAATATGTGACAAATGGAAATTGCCTGCAGTTTATCAACCTTACTTTTTTTTCTTTTATCAATTATAAGCAACTATTGTTTTCAGTTATTAAATTATTGTCTTTACTTCCTTGCTTTACTAAAGTGCAATCTTGCTGTAGATATCAAAAGTGACAGCAACATCAGGACAGTAGATAAGATAGTAGTAAGGAAGCACTAAGTGGAGATGGTATCACTTGTTAAAGCACAGTTTTAGTTGTGAAAAAAAAAGAAAAGAAACCTATAAAATATATTCAAGAGATGCTGAGAACTAAAACTTATCTCTCTGTTGATAATCATGGATTCTATAGAGAGATACTGATTTTGTGGCAGAGTAAATGCTCTATCCATTTTCCTCTCAATCCCTCCATGTTTCACAGGATACTTTTCTTTCTCTTTTCCCTGGACTGAAAGTACCTTACTATCTCTTTGCCTCTTTCACCTTCCTCCAATTATACCTCCTCTACTTCACACTCACCAACTATCTTTCCTTTCAAACTTGATCTAATTGATACATATCTAGCTAAACTCAGAGTCATTGGTCTCTACTAGTATCTAGTTTTTAAAGTTATTTCAGACCTGAAAAAGGGCCTGTATGCCTGAAGGCATGTCTGTCTAATTTCTCCAGCCACACCAGGTGGTAGAATAAAAGGTACTTGTCTGCCTGCAGACCTTGTCTTGCTTTGTTAGAGGCCTCCTATGGAGCATCGATGTGAGTTCAGAATTCCCTCTACTTGAACCTGAAGTACTGGGGAGCAAGTTTTTGACAAAGCATTATGACTCATTAGTGACTCAGAAACTGAACTGGCTCTGGCAATCCCTAGGGGATTTATATCAAGGCATTCAATATGATTGATTCACCTAGTACTAAAAGCAGGAAGTTCCTCAAGGTACCTGACAATCCTAAAAATGACTTCTTAAATTGTCATCCCATACAGCTCTGGTATAGTTGTCTTTTGCGAGGTTGTTAGTGTCCCCATAAATACCAACTTCCCATTTTCAAGTTGTTTTTGAAGTATGGAAACTGCAGAGACTATAACAAATAGTAGCAATAAAATCCAAGTTGCTGTCAAAGGTAAATATGTTACAGTTCTTTGGGACCTAGTGTAGAACCTTTCAAGTAAAAGAATGGTAAGGAATTTATAGTAAAAAGTAAAACAAAATAAGGACTGCGCAATGCTCTAGGTCTTCTTTCCAAAGCATTTGGGAATGAAATAGTGGTCAAAGCCTAAATATTTTTTGTTTTCTTTTAGAAACAGTCTGAAAATCGTAACTTATGTAGGAAAACACAGAAAAAAACCTCTGAACAACCAGCTATAAACCAGGGTAATAATTTTACCTTGCGTTAGTAATGACCCTTCTCATCTTGTTATTGAAGAAAAAAAAAAAAAAGGAGCATATATATGCTCTAAATAAGTAGAATAATACTCACCCATTTTTCTTAGAGAAACAATTATTAGTCTAGAGGCCTAAGCTAAACGTTTAGAGTTTCCACAAGGTTTGGACCACAACTACTGCAGACTGTCTGCAGGTCGAGGGCCTCTTGTGAATCCCCTTAATCCTCATAAATTGACTGTGGTTTGTCTGTAGAACTCGACTGTAAATTCAATCTGAGTTTGTTGCTGAGAAATGCAGGAACAAAAATACTACTAAAAAAACTCTAAAGGACCTGCCAAAAGAAAAGAAACATGATCACCATTTCACAATTTCGCTCCCCCTATAAATTTCACCAAGGCTGATATTTTGAAAGACTTTTGTACAGGTGACAATTCAGATAGTTGAAAATGTTTTAAACATAGAATTTCTTATCTTGTTTTGACAACAGTAAGTGGAGATAGAACTAGATTTTAAAATAGGTGGCTGTCAATTTGTCTGTACATATATGTATATTTCATTCATTTGTCCACGCAAATAAGAAAATATAAATAAAATACATAAGCCTTCATAAGCCTCAACATTCATTGGACAGACATTGAATGATTATGAATATTATGAAAATGCAGGTATATGTGGGTCCTGCTGCAATTTTGGCAACATGTAGGCACAAAAGTTTTCATCAGAGCTCAAAATCAAAGAGATGTAGCTAAGACTAAAGCTACAGAAACTAAGACAAAATAAGGAGTTGCTGAAATCATTGACAAAACTGAAAATGATTTTAACAGAAGTATCCTCTGTTTATTTAAATGCTTCATTTTTTAATGCCGTTCCTTTTTAAAATACATTTTAATTTAAAAAAATGGTCAGAAAAAGATTAGCACAACAATTAGGGTAGTACAATTTTTTTCTCACTCAAGCTGCTTCAAAGTTAACTTTACTGTGTTGATCTTATGCCTTCTTGTTAGTACCCTGTGTTTTCATTCAGAGGTATTCCTTTTAAGAGACTGTTTGTGTAGCTTTTCACTTTATTATTTCCCTAACTCTTCACGCCAAAGTTAAATTTGATGTTCCAGGTGCTCAATACTTCTTTGAAAGCAAACATTTTAATTCCTTGACACCTCTGAAAATCAGGACATAATTATAGTTTTGGCAAAGACAATTAGGAATAAATGCAACAAAAGAAAAAAATGCTATAGTGAAGATTCAGACAATATTCTTGAAGATTGAGATGTTTGAAAATATGTTGCTCCTCTATCCATGAATGACTGTGTTAAGGAACTACATGAGAACAGGCCAAGAAATTGGGCATTTTCATGGTCCATAGTGTTTAATTACTTATATTTCTTTGGCATGGTTTTGGTTAGCCTTAATTACCACCATCTTAGACAATGACTGGGGTAATGGCAAGGGGAGAGCATTCCCTGAGGTCAAACCAATAAAATCATCCTGTTCTGGGATATGTCACAGTTAGTGACACATTTTCTTTGCCAACAGACCTACTCACCAAGCACAAAACTTGTCTGAGCAAACCTAAGTGAGAGGGGGTCGTTCACTGATGGGAGTAACTCTCACTCTTAAATAGCAGCCTTGTTGGAGCAGGATATTTTAGGGCCTTTGCAGTCAGAGAAGGTTTGTTTGGCATTTTCTGCCTTCTGGGAGACTGCTCAGAATGTTAAGGGAAGGATTTTGAGAAAATGACTTCTTGCATATTTTTTTTTTCAGTTCAATATGTACTCTTAGGTAGTCAAGAGTATGAATTAAAAGCCATAGAAGAGTGGGTAAAACTAACTTCTGCCTGTTAGCTGGGGAAAGTCAAAAGAGTGCTCTTGAGATTATTTTTAGTTTATGGTGGTTTTTTCCTGTACTAATTCTCTAATAGAAAATTAACATATAAAAAATTCTATGGCCAGGGATTTAGAAATCCATCGCTTGCCACTCAAAGCCATTTGTTACTAGATTGCCTACTTGGTTCTTGATCCATTATTCTTGAATAGGCTGCACAGTGCCTCTTTTTCACCTCTTGAAGTTTTCTTATAGCTTGAAGTCTGTAGAGAGCTATTTTAACACAGAGTAAAAAAGACAAAATGAAATATTTTTAAAATGTATGCAGTTGTATCTTGCTGTAATCATGGTCAGTCATTTGATATTTCCTAAGTTAGCAGCCAGTGTATGTGGTACCACTTTGCTTTCTGTATAACTTATGTGCTCAGTTGCAGTGTTGTTTTTCTGCAACACAGGTTGCTTTTGTCAAAATGGATTAATATAAAATCGTGTTAAAAATATGCTGAAGATCTGTATAGTGAGAAATCTTAGGAGGACTGGGAGGGAAAATAAAATCACAGACTTTCATAGACTTTTGAAATTAAGTCTTCAGTTTTTGGCTCAGGGTTTATTTTTCAAACAAATCTGCAATAGTAATTTCCATTCTGAATGCCCTTTCAGAGCAATGTAATTGTTGGCAGCATTTCAATGTACATTGAACACTGATGTTTAATTAATATTTTATTAATTTTTTATACTTTAGACCAGAACCTGAAAGATTATTTTGTTGTCATGCATGTAGTGTTTGAATTTTTGAAGTCATATGATACACAGTCAGAACTAATAGTGACCTGTAGCTTTGGAATGTAGAAGTGAACAGTGTAATTATTTTACAAGTGGTAAATTGTGGGAAAGTTTGCTAAAATGATCCAAAAAAATTATAATCAGCTCTACAGAGAGACAAACAGACAGTGGAGGATAGTTACTTATCCAAATCTGATTCATGCACATAATGGCTCTGTATTCAAAAGCATTCTGACTACAGTAAGTGTGTAAATTAATTGCTAAAATATGCTATAGCCTGCTGTAAGAGTGCTTAATTTCCTTCTGTGAAGCGGAGAGCCTTCTTTTTCCAACTGCTACTTCATTTCTGGATATAATAGATGTATAGTGTCTGTAGATTAAATCAGAATAATTCACAATAATTTGCTGTCTAATATTGCTGTACTAATATAGCTAGTACTTTTTTCTATTTTATTAGTCCAGGATTTCAATGATGTTCAATTTAAGGTAGATCATGTAATCTGGAAATATGTTAATATATTTACAGCTGCATTAAATTAGAAAGAGTAAGAGAATCTGATTAGACTGAAGAAGTTGGTATCATCGTCACTGACAACATCACTGACATCATCACAACATTTGTATTGCTGTATCACATTGATATTAGACCTAAATTTTAATCCAGCAACAAGTTCTCTTTGCAAAAGCAAAACAGATTTCACATTTTGACTGATAATTAAAGTTTCTCCTATTATGATATCTAATGTATGTAAAGTTATGAAGAAAAAAACAAAAGAAATGCTGCAATGTGACTTTGGAAAATAGTCAAATGACTATCTCTTTTTCTAGAAATCAAGAATGAAGTGTTAATAATAATAATAAAAAAATTCTAGTTTCAGTATAGAAATGTCTTACTTGAAGATTACAGCAAATTGCAAAAAAAGGTAAATTTCTGCTTCTCAGGTACTACGTGATGTAAATAACAAACTACAACCTATTCTTGTGGTCATATGCAACACATGCACTTAAGGAAGTTTTAAACTTGTTATTTCTATATGTGCTACCACAGTGTAAATGCTACAGTGCATTTAAATTACTCATTTTACTCTTTGCACTTTCTTACCTAAAAGCTTTGGGTGCAGTGTTATATTTCAGGGTCTTTTTCCTGCCTCTGGCAAGGGAAGAAAATAATGTCATAAAATTCTAAAGGTTAGAGAGTTTGACATATTCTAGTTCGCTGAGAAAGGAGAAAGATGATCTTCATGTGTAAAGCTTACCATAAAAGTGTTTCTCCTTGTTCCTTTGGTCTTTCTGCTGAATCTCACTGATTTTGATTTCTTAGTGTCATTTGGTTTCCAATATAAGACAATTTGAACAGTTGGACTTGATTTTAGCACAAACGCCAAGTTTGAAATCAAATATTTTTATGGTGTTATCTTTGGTGTCAAAAGTCAGGCAAACTGGCATTACACTACGTGCTGAGCTATGTTCTGGATATATACGAACATTTACAATTAGAAGTACTATTCCCTCTGCTTTGCAGAAAAGTGCAGAATTTCTCTCTTCTGTAAACAAAAGCCAAATTTTGCAGTGAAAATCCCAGAGTTAGCAGAGGCTAGAACACAGCCAGGCTATAAGAATTTATTTTTACAATAGTTTTTAAAGCAAATTAAAGAAATGTGTTCAGACACTGAGTTGAGGGGGTTTCATTTCAGTTCTAGGGAATTGGAAAAAGCAAAGCTGTAAGAAAGAAGAAAGTCTGTAGAATTAGAGATAGAGTAAATGGGGTAGACACTACAATGGTTATCGATAACAGTGAAGAGGGGATAGCAAGGTTCTCAAGGTCTCCTGAGGCTCTGCTGCTAAGCGACCATGCAGCAGGTGGCTGGGGACAGGGAGAGAGAAGAACGCCGGATTCATCCCTGTCCATGTCTGGGCGGGGAGAAGGCGGAGAGTGAGGAGGGATCTTGGGCCGAGAACCAATCAAAGGCTAAAGACACACCCACTAAAGAAGGGGTATTTAAGAGGAATTGTTCCGGTGGGTTGGGGAGGGAGTGGGAATTTTGAACTCTGTAATTCCGTCCCTCCCAGCGCGCCGAATAAAGCATACCTATCTCAAAACTCATCTGAGTTCTGGGCGTGGATTCACCGAGTCAACACTTTATGAATCTGAGATATTCTTTGAGAAATAATTTGCTGAGTTTATGAGTAAAGACACAGATTAGGAAATATACTTTGTCTGCCCAGAAATTTGAACACAGTTGTTGAGCCGTGCACTCAGAAGTGAGAATAATGAGCTCTGCCACTTTATTAAACCGTTTTGCTTCCTACTCTTTCTTCCTAGTTTTAATAACTAAATCTTGTCCTGCATAATTCAGACTCCTGATTACATAGACTGGAATTCTTAAATATTTTCACAGGACTGGAGGGAGAAAAAGAAGTCAATCTTTTGATAGTGTTTCAGATACCAGAGAAGATTAGAACATGAAAAAGAATGCTGGACTGGAAAATTAATTTAATGGCATTACAGTAGTTATGATGAAAAGGTTAGGGGAAAAGTGTATTAACTTTGAAAAAAAAAGTGCTCCTTCACAGGTTGCCTAATGCCTTGTCCTGCTTTTGGCTTCACATATATGATACAAATTGACCTTGACCTCTGTGTACTTTTTAGAGTTAAAGGAATTTTTTTTCTGCTCTCTCCTCTATCACTTTCTAATAAAATGCTGTGAAAATTAGACTCATGATGGTTACAAGTCTGACAATTTTAATCAGGAAACATTTCTTGCCAGTGAGCTCTAATTGGATCAAATTACATCTTTATATATGGTAAAACACTTGAACAAGTTGCCTGGAGAGGTAGTAGATTTCCCATCCCTGGAAACATTCAGTGTCAGGTTGGATCAGGCTCTGAGCATCTGGTGCAGTTGAAGATGTTCATGATCGTTGCAGGGAGGGTTAGACTAGATGACCTTTAAAGGTCTCTTCCAACCCAAACCATTCTGGGATCCGATGACACATCTTTTTTTATTGTCATCTTGCATTTCTCCATAGCAGCCTACTTTGCCTGCCCTCAAGAATCACCTCTGAAAATTACAATTGAGAATGAATTACCAGAAATATATGTTTTGCTTCAAATACTGTGCTCTGAATAATGTACTGTGCTTTTAGTGAACTGATCACTTCAATACTTTTAGTTTTATAGAGGTTTTATGAAGTGTTTTATAAAATAGGATTATCAAAACTTTTTTTTTAATTTTTAGAAAATAAGAAATAATTGAAAAAGAATATTTGTTAAAATGTTTAGAAATATAAATAGTGATATAATTTTTGAAAAAGAACATGCTATTTTGCTTATATTTCCTTGTTTTCTATGTATGGTTTGGACATCTATATGTAAAGGTCCAGAAGCCATTGATGTGTTCTGCATAATGTAAATATACTGTCATAGACTTTTGTTCATAGGAGTCCTGATTAGGAATTCATAGAGGGGTACTAAAAATCTTGGTATGTGCACTTAGCCTGTTTTTTACTGTTTTATACTGTTTAACATCCTTTTTGTTCTTATTTGGACCTTTTGTAGTTTTAATGTTTTTTGATTTACACAGACGGTTCAAGATGTGGGCAAACACATGACACTCTGTTTTGTTAACTACCTCTTCTCTAATATATTTTAATATTTTCTTTTCTTGAGTGTTACATTGAAATTGTTAAGGTATTATCTATCATACAGACAGCCTTTACTCCTGATTTGTAATGATCTGTCTAGAAACAATAATTTTGTGCTGCAGCTGCAATTTTTATTTTTTATGTGCATCATTTCCTCATTATCTGCATTTCAGCTGTAATTTAGGTGTCCAGTCACTGAGTATTTCTGTGGCTTTCTTCATAGTCTGACCTCAGTCTTACTAGCCTTATTACCTACTTGATGTCATCACTAAACTGTAATTTTGCAGCTCACCTCATTTTTCAAGATCTTTTAGGAATATGATCAATAGCAAAGTGATAATGGCGCTTCCCTTCAAGGATAGAAAATAGCCATTCAATCCCAGCTTCTGTTTCCTACCCTTAAATCAGTTGTGGTGGTAATATTTAGGTTTGGGTGCTTTTTTCTTTTTTTCTTTTTTTTTTTTTTTTTTTTTTTTTTTTTTTTTTTTTTTTTGTGTGCTTTATTTTGTTCTTTTTCTTTTTTTTATGAAAGTGTGCCTACACAGGATGTTTCAATGTAGTGAAGAACTGTCTAAATTTTTCTGATTTCCCCCATGGACATGAAATTGTTCACTCCGAGTTTATGTTTTACAGTGTTAAAAATATTAGCATTAATTTGTATTAAGGTTTTCCTCTTAATGGAAGCTTTCTCTGCGCCTTTTTTGTCACTAGGAATTTAAACTTGACCACCATCAAAATGGTAGGAAATCCTAACACTGGCTTTTGCTTTCTCCAGTTTTTAGCCATGTATAGTATAGGATTCTTTAATTCCTGTTTCAACTCCCTACAGCCTCCTATTTGCTCAATGGCCCAGAATTCTGGTGAAGATCATCTGTCAGATTGAATACAATTCGCTCCTCTGTATGTCCCCCTTAAGTGCTGAGTCAGGCTGTGTTTCCTTAGCAGGACCGGTGACAATAGGGCAAGGACACCTTGTTTTATGGTCACTTAACCTTTCTGTTCATATTTACAGAACCAGAAGAGGACAGAAGAAAATCAGCTTCTGTCTTTGCAAATTACTGTGCAGGGTAAGAAACTCTAGATAATTCCTCTTTCCCACCCATTTTTACACTTTCTTGCCACTAGCCTCCTTTCCATGTCTCCTTCTCAGCCCAGTCACTTTTATTTCCATAATACTTTCCTCATGTTTATTTTCCCTCTGCATTCTGATCATTAAAAATTATTAAACTGTTGTTTTATTAAAAGCAAGCACACACATCTTCTCCAAAACCGCTTTGCTCACTTCATTTCTATTTTTATACCTTTTTTCTGTTTGCAGATATCAGCACCTTTTCAGCAGTCTTTCTTTTGGCATACTTTTGTGAAGTTTTTTTTGCTCTAAGGAAAATGGAAGCTGAAGGACTCCCCCTTTAACAAGACTAATATGAGAAGTTATTATGTATGACCAAGCTGATTGACATATTTGCTGTCTGGGGAGTTAGCAAGGAAAAGGCCAATTTGAAGTTATATTAAAGAAAAAGTGAATTTCAAGATTCCAGAATGGATTAAAAGTAAAGACTGGAAAATTAATTTACTTGGATTAGAAGTAATTGTTGTAGAAAAAGGTATTTCTGAGAGGGAATCTTTGTTTATTTTTGAGTAATGAGTTTAAAACTCCATTAAAACTTCATTATGGTTAGCTTTTAAACAATGATTAGAAATTCCTGGCTAAAGAAAAACATACTAGGCCAGAAAATATCAAGTGATATCTAGAAAGGTGCTGGGTTGCTATTCCATTCACTCACTGAAATTAGAAATGACAATTAGATTCTGTCCAGGCAGGAGCCACTTGAAATTAGAGACAGCCCAGAGACATTGCCCTCTGACAGTGTTACAGGGTTACCTTTGCAAACAAAATGGGAATTTGGGCCGTAAGGGAATAAAGAATCCATATGAACATAAACTGGTTTAAGATCTCTCTGCAAAGTACACTGCTTAGGAGATTCTTGTACTTGCAGCCTTGTTAAAGTATGGAAAAAAAGACCAAAAGAGCCTCCAGTAAGGATCTCTTAAATGGGCTGATGAATTTGGTGAGATGAGATACTCAGCACTTTGATGAAACTTTCTGTAGATGCCACTGAAATTTTAACCTGTAACTTCATATGATATGGAATCAACCAAGTGTGAAAGTACTTGTAATTAGGGATCTGAGTGGAAAAGAGAGTTTGTTCTTGTCAGCAAATAGCTGTCAAGTAAGGCAAAATACATCTCTCCTTCGAGGGGAAATTAGGAAAATGTTGCTAATGAATAATTTTGATCAGCTGAAGACATTTAAGAAGATGCAATAACATGGCTTTGTGAAAAATAGAAGCTTAAAGATTTGCAGTGGAGTAAATCACTTCATACTTGCAAAATAAGATTTTAATATGTATATATATATGTTTATATTGATCTTGCATACATCTTTTTGTGCTCTGTCTTAGTATACTGACATAAGTTCATATGTACACACACCATTCTACCTCTTTTCTTATGAATCATGGGAGCTTGACAGCCATACCGACATTCAACATGGCAAAACAATATGAAAGAAGGAAAGAAAACAATCTTCTCTCCCAGCTTTGCTAAAATCTTTGGCTCATTTGCTGATTTGCAGGTAGAATTCACCACTTGTGAAGCCAAATGCCAGCTGTTAGTCCAGAATGGTGCATATCTGCCCCCAAACCTTACATTTTATCTGCCATCCCTGGATTTATGTCTATGATATCCCAGCCATCTCAAACAGAACTGTGTCTGTATGTAAACACTTGATAGCAATGGTTAAACTGGAATAGCCTTGAGAATAATGCAGATAAATGTAATGTAGACAGTTATGCTTTAGGTACCATTGCTTATATAGTCAGTTTAGACACCTGGTACATCAATAGAGATGACCATCATGTCACTGCACAACCAATCACCTCCAGAATACTTGTTTCTTTAGATGAAGATAACTCTTTACACTTCATCAAAGCATAAAGGAATTTTTGTAATGTGTGATTATAATATTGAAGACACTGAGATTAGCAATGAGCACCATCTCTAGCTGACTGTCTGTACATAACTCCACTTTTTTCATTCAGGAATACATTATGATTCTTTGACAATACAATGCCATATTTATCCAGTCTTCCTATGTTAGATACTCTACTGAGCATGGTACATCTGAACAGGAATTGTCACAGGCCTAGAAAAATGACACCTAGACCTGTTGTGAGCTGCCCGATTTTCCAATTCAAGTATGAAAGCCAAGTGGATGATTCTTTCATGAAACAGTTACATGGGAAACTGTGGTCATGGGAGGATATCTGAGTGTCTTCTTCGACTCCAGTCTGTTGTTTTCATAAATGACTCAAGGTTGTGGGTTAAATGTGATGTCATCTGAATGTCTGCACTACCATGTCCCTGAAGTAGACCTAAACATGGAATACAAGTTTTTCACTCAATTTATTACTATTAGTTTATTCAAGATATTTCACAAGGATTTTTCTCCCCTCAGAAAGACAGTTGATAAGAACGTTTCTTTTTTTCTCCTATATTGTTTCCCTCCATGGAAATATTTGTCTTGAAAAAATAGTATATAAAACCTGCTAAGGTTTTTTGGATCCCTTTCTTTTTTTTCCCCTCAATGCATAAGTGTAAATTGTGGCTTTTAGCAATGTACACAAGTCCTTGATTTTCTGGCATGACCTCATCCTAAAAATAGAAATTTGTCCTAAATGATCAATGTTATTAATTAACTATTCTAACTTTCAAAAAATTTTCAACAGCAGATTTTGAAAATATTCAGAGTTCAACTTATAATATAAATCCATACTTCAGCAGTAGTCATTTAAAAATAACTGAACCTACCCATGTACTCTGAAGTGTGCCATGTGTCGCTGCTGCAAATCATGAGCAAACAATTCCCAGACACTGGCTGACATCTTATTAATGATAATATCTGAAGGGGAAAATGAAAACCAGTGCTATTGCTCATTTCCTTAAGGGAGAAGAAAAGAAAACAAAAGGAGACTAAGAAGGCAAGATGAGTATTAAGAAGTAAGCCATGTTGTGATGAAGCACTCAAAAGACTGTGACAAGAAATGGAGTGATAAAAAAGTTAATTCAACGAGGTATCTGGCAATTTTTTCCTTTGAAGATGAGATTTGTAGAGGAAGCTGGATTTAAAGCATTTTGCTGGTTACATGTAGCCTTGCCTTGCCTTGTGGCCTCTGTTAACAATGAATTGTTCCAGATAAAACCCTACCCGTTATGAGAATAAAAATTGATATTAACTGTGTTTTCAGTTAGAACAAAGCTTTCTCAGCAACAGGAGAAACAATTCAACTCGACCTTTAATGGGACAGTGTTTCCTCTGAGAACTCCATGGGATATGAGGTCTCCTTATGTAGCTTTGAGTTAATTGCACACAAAAGACTGCAGTAGATGGTATTTGTTTAAAATTGTTGCTGACATTACAATGAGAGATGCCACTCCTAATTAAATTGGAACATATACTTGTGTACGGAAAACTGGTGATATCAATGCAGAGCCTGAAACATATTGGGGTGACAAATGTTGGAAATAAGAAACAAGCATAAGCAGTAAATACACGAAAGAATTCTAGTTCTTATCAGATAGATTTCCAAGAATATATTTTCTGAAATAGCTACAATTTCACTTACCTTAAGTTAAAAAGTCAATTTGTTGGACCTTACAATTCAATAGATCTGAACATTTATGTCTATATTCAGCTTTGATGAAACGATCTATATTTAGTAAGAAATCAATAAAGCAAGTGATTTGTGTCCTTTAGGCATCTGTGAATGAATGTCCAAAATCATTGTCAAAATTTATATGTATAAACCCAAAAATGGTACTGTTATTTTAAGAAAAAATTACGTCCTCCCACCTACAGCATAATTACAGAAGGTTCTTTGGTAATTAATATTAAATCAAGGCAAAATTCAGATTTAAGCTAGATTGAATCTAATCTAAAAGCAAAACATTAACATTAAAATGTTTTCTTTTGGAAATGGAAGAAGAAAAAAAGCAGAGTGAGTGTAAAATTTCTTCTTCAGTTCTATAACAATTATCCCATGTATTTTTAACAGAAAATATGGTCCTTCACGCAAATAAGAAACATTACTTGCCTCCTCCTGAAAAACTTAGCTAGCTAGAATCTGCCCTTGTACATTAGGAAATGACTTAAGTGTATAAAATGCAACATAAAGGATAGATAAACACAGAACATATTTAAAAAAATTACTTCAACACACCAGTGGAAAATTTTGCTTCTCACAAGAGCTCAGAAGCTAGCCTCCAAATTGCTTCAGGGTCTGATCAAATTCAGAACAGCATGACTGTCATCAAAAACTGTCATAATTTCCTAAAAATATAGGAAAGCTAATTGACATACAGAAAGGTACAAGTACAGAAATACAGAGGGGTACAAATAATAAAAAAAAAAAACATATGAAAAAATATTTAAATATTAGACAAAACAATCCTCATTTTACTATATAGAGAAAATGGTTTTGATACATTATCTCAGGAGGTGTTCTGTTCCTGGAACCTACTTAGCTTCAAAATGTACTAAATGTACAACAAACTTCAATCTAAGCTTGCCATCTGAGACTCAAGTCTTTCCTTCACAAGCTCTCTCTTCCTGGTATTATTTTCCTCTTACGCCTGGTATAAGCTCCTGAGAAGGTCACTCTTCTCCTGGAGTCTAATCTGTTTGGTTTCTATAAAGTGACATTTTCAATAAACTAAAAAATCTCAATTAACATAATCCAAGATGCCATTCCATTGACAATCCATTTTGAGGATTAGCGAAAGAAAATAGACTGCTGAACTCACATCAATTAAAAAAAAAAAAAAGTTAAATCATTGTTTTCTCTGTAGTTTGCAAATGTTGGGTATCTATTTCACTGCTTTCCATATTAATGCAGCTTTAATTTAAAAAAAAAAATAGAAATGCTCCCTTAAATGTTGCAAAAACTGCCTATATATTCTTTATACTGTGTATGCTGCTTTTCTAAAATGCTAATCACGAAACAGTATTATTTCAGGGTAAACTTTTTGACAGGGCATGCTTTGAAGTGGGCATTAAAATCGTGTAGGTTTTCCTCATACCCCATGTCCCCACTATTAATCAGTATCATGTACTATGCCATAATAATGTCAGAGCAAATATGCCTCATCAACTATTTCACCTCAATAAATGACAAATACATTTCAATATTGTTCCATTCAGAATCACAGACTTTCTACCTCCTGATTTTCCAGCTCCTGTTGCGTGACACTCACCTGGAGTCCAGTCCCATGGATACTTGTCTGTTCCTTTATGCAGCTGTCATCACTCCCAGTTGAGGCCTTGCAGATTCATCTTTATTTAACTTCATTCATTAGTATAAGGTGAATAGAGATTTCTGTGCTCAGATGAATCTTGTACCTTTCTATCAGTATTGTTTTTTTGATCTTCCACATCTTGCCTCTAATTGTTGAGCACTAAGCTCCTAAAAGAAAGAGACTTCATGATAGTTCTAAAGTTCCTTTACAAAATACAGAATTTAGCAAGTCAACTCTACAGGCAACTTTGGTTAGAGCATGGCGCTAATAACACCAAGGTCATGGATTTGATCCCTGTATGGGCCATTTACTTAACAGTTGGAGTTGATGATCCTTCCAGGTCTCTTCCAACTCAGAATACTCTGTGATTCTGTGAATACTTCTGAAATTCCACCAGTCCTTTCAGTAAGGAAAAGTTCAAATTTTATTTGTTCTGTGTGTCAGTGTCTTACCTTCATCTTTTTCCTCATAAAAAACTGTGAGAATAAATATATCAGAAAGTATGTTTTTAAAGTATGTTTTGTTTTTAATTTTTTGCTTTTAATTTTTTAAATTTAATTTTAATTTTTCCCCTGAAAATCCACACTGAGAAGGGAATTCTAGAGCTATTTATCTCCATTTTGAGAACGTCCTGTGAAAAGCCTGTTCCCTCTTCTATGCAGACCTGGATAGTGTTAAAAAATATAAACTCTGTAAATTGTCAAAGAACAAATGAGAAAAATGCTGTGATAACACTCATCATAAAATCACTGGGACTCTCAGTATTTCATGGTGCCTTTGCTTTCTTCAATTTCCATTAGGAATCAGTGATAGCCAAATGCAATCACTCATTATTATGCTTGTAATAGGTGGAAATATATATTGCATACTTGTCAAAGACTTTTATACAGAAAAATGTTTTGCCAAATGACTTTGTATTTTGATGAAACATTTTAATCAGTTAGACCACCTAGAAAGAAAGAATTTCTTTTTTTACTTGGAAACAGGTTTTTCCTTCAGAAATGTGTTTAATGTAAAAAATATTTTCATAATAAACCACTTTGATATGATGATGGTAGACATATGTGATGTTTTTGTTCTAAGACAATTTGTGTTTTTTTTTTTTTCTCCAATATATGGAAAATCAATTCTTAAACCAGCTGTCATGACCTCTAATTTGATATTTATATATATATATTATATATATATATATTTCCATTTTTCCATTGTTAGATAGATTATTAATAATATTTTTATTTACTTTTGATTTTCCTCAGCAATTAACAGATTTCTTGTTTCAGGCACTGTACAAATAAAAGTCTCTCTAAGATCCTGTACAGGTATCTTACAATCTATCAGGTCCATTTTGTAAAAATTTAAGTTTCCAGCTCTACTACTATGTGGGTCTCAGAATACAGTGGCAAAACACAAGAATCCCTGTTCTTTGGACCATTTATTATTGCTGAAATAAATAACCGTGCAGTACAATCTAACAGTAGTAAAAAAAGAACAACCAATACAAATCTTAGTACATCAGTGTAATTACTACCTCTGGCAGTTCCACAAGAGCTACAATGTAAAATTTCATGTTGTAAGAACAACATTTCCCTATAGATAAAAGTGTTTACTCACAATTTAACAGTTTATAAATAAAATGCTCCTACAGGATTATTTTCTACAGGACACATAGCTGGCAAACTTAAACCCCAAGTCAGTGTATTGGAAAATATAGTTTCTGTGGCAAAACACAGTTGTCATTTAATTTATCTTGATTTGACATTTCTCTTGAAAACAGTTTCTGTGTTCCTCAAAGACCTATGTGCATTTCCTAAATAAATAAATAAATGTATGCAATCAGAAAATAACATTGCTCATGAGCCAAATCATCAGTCTATAAGTGCTCATAGACAGAGAAATGAAGGGGTAGATTTGAATTATTGCACATTAACAGCAGACACAAAAAAAATTTATGCAAACAGAGGACTGGTTAAAATATACTCTTTGGAGCTTTGCAGAATATATTATGGTCAGCAACATAATGGCTTATTCTTTACATATTTTACAGAACAGCACAATATATATCAATGAGGCAGGAAAATGCTAATAATAGACATGTATATACTGAATAAATTTCTCAAGGGACAAGTCTGTTCAGCCCAGCATACTCAGGCATCATTCTTTCTAGACTTCAGCTAATTAATGTAGTGCAGTTTCAAAAAAGGTGGAAGGGGTCATATTGATAAGTGTCAATAATGTACATTCAAAACATCTATTATTTCTTTTCTGTATCCTTGGAGGCCTGGGAAAAAAAAAAAACAAAACACAAACCCAAGTCCAGCAATCATTTATGGTTAATTGCTAAGCAGAAGACAATGAAAAAAATTTAAACCTTCTCTTTTGTTGTTATTTTATCTGTATTTCCCTCCCCCACTCTCAATCTATCAGAAGCATATAGAGAAGTAGGACTTATTCTTTTTAATCTATTAATTAGAAAATTGTTTTTTCAGGAGTTGGATCATCATCTAATCCATTTGGACATTTGAAGAATTATTATTTTTAAGTGTTTTGTGTATCTGATTGAAGGATGCCATTGAAAGTAAGGATTGCATTAAGCATCCTTCATTCTCAATGGTTGCAAATGGAAAACACTTTACAAAATTAGGACATCTGGGAAGGAACGACTACATAGTTGTTCTAAATCTTTCTACAAACTCAGATTCTATGAAAAAAAGAAACTTTACTTGAGACTTAACATCTAGGGTTTGTTTTTTTCCCAAGGTTAAAGAGTCTCCTTTTGTCCTGTGCTCTTACTGTGAAGATTTGTAATGCTTTTTGTTTAATTAAGTGACAGAATAAATTGACCCAGGCGTTCAGGAAGTGTTTTGATCCAGATTATTGGAATGGAAACTATACTCAGCTTTCCCAGTAACTTGTAAACCAGCATCTTTCTCCATTAGATCTGACAACTACAATTTGCTCTGAACCTACTGATGCAGCTTGTCACTACCAACACGCCAGTATGTACATGGTCGGGGGTTACAACATACTGATTCATTAGGCTACAGCCACGAATCTGCCACTTCAGAGAAAAGGCCCATCCATCTCTCTACATTTAACTGTCATTCCTACCATGAATATAATGCTATTACTGAGACAGCCAAGTCCATTGCTCATGCCAGATGTTGTTAGGAATTCAATCCATCCTATCTGTGAACACTAGTCTCTTCAAACAACAAGATGTTGAGTGAATTGCATATTGAGTGGTGAGTTTTTTTGGCATTTAATTATCCAGCTGAAATGAACATGCCTAATTGTTACTGCAGTTACTGGTCAGTGACTAAATAGAGGAATTTTATGAAGAAATGGTGGAGCATTGGCAGCTGAATAAATGTTTCACAGCACTGCAATGGCTATAACAAAAAGTCTGTATTTCTTTACTGAGCACAAATGCTTCTCATTAGGTAAAACGAACATGTTTTATTTTAAGTGAGAAAACATATGATTATTTCAATAAGGCAAATTCATGCTGCTCAACCTCCTGCTAACCAGGAGGATCATTGCCAGAGCATACAGGGGTAGCAACACAGTGCCAGCTATCCATACACTCTCAGATATCTGTGCCTGCTGTGTTCAGCAAAAAGGGGTTCATAATATGCTTGGAGATGAGCTGGTCCTACATAAGTCCTGAGATACCAGTCATCTCTGCTTAGGTCTCCAAGGCAGGAAAACTCGATCATCATTTCACAGATCAATTCAAAGCAGAACTCTGAAACTGAAATGAAGTGAGGCCCTATCCTTTCATTAGGCTGATTAAAACTCTACACATTACAGAAATAATCTTGTGCTTCTGTACTGGGCTCAAGCTGAAGAAAGAAATACTATGAATATGTGTCAAGCTAATAATGAAAGTTAGATTCTGTAATATGCCCAGCTACATTTCAACAATAAAGCCCTGAGGAAATTGCATCAGGGGCTGAGATTTTAGTTTCCACATATGACATTTCATATTTACTTATAAATGCAATGCAATAAAATAAACAGCTGAAAATTCAAGAGTTCATTCCTCTGGACTTTAACTGGGAAATAATGCATGTTCAATATGACAGAAACAGAGGAAAGCTGACATTTTCTGAGAGTCAACATTGACACTGCCTATGGTTTGTTTTTGTCATTTTTTTTTCTTTTTTAATCTGGTTTAATTATATAGTCTGGAATCTAAGCAATACTTGTCTCATTCATTCACTAACAAGTAAGTAATGTTTTTTTCATTTACCAACTTTACTGTTACCACATAGAAAAAAAATATTGGTGATCTTCATATTCCTTTGATAAGGCCAGTTTGTTTAACATTGTTGAAATGATCATATTTAAAGGGGGAAAAACAAATGCTCAAACTGAACACCACTGAAAGTTTTTTGAAAGTATTTGAACGAACATTATATTATATATAGGAATAATTATCACAATTTAGAGCTTAGACTGAAGAGGCTTAAGCAGCTTGTGCAAGACTTTTATTTTTGCAATTATATATAATAACTTACGGGGACAATATCTTATAACTTGATTTGGTCTAAGAGAGTACTTTTTCTATCCTGCTCTTTATTTGTTATCTAACGGCATTCAAAACTGAAGGATCCCAATTAGCAGCAATATGTGGCTCCACTAGATTGACACTCTTGCACATTCAGATCTAGACTTAAATATTTTCACATATTCCATTGGATATCACTCACACCAGCTACTCACATCTGGGAATGCTATTTTTTTCTACCTTAACACTCAGAATCTTTATAAAAACTATAACATTGCAGTCAGTTGTGTCTTCTACTCTTGTTAATTCTCTTAATTTTTCTCATCTCAAAGCCAAAGCAATAGTTGTTTCAGGCTGGCTGCATCTAGGGGCTTTGGTTGCTCTGTGTCAGTTCACTACAGCTCTGTAAATACTAAAACACTTGACAAGTGAGTCACAGGTCCCCTGCCAAGTATTGAGAGTTAATCTGTTGACAGCCTGATACCTGAAGAAAAAAGAGTAGGAAAAGGTATTAATATAGTTAACTATTTCGGGTTAATAATCCATTTATACAGTGCCTTCTGCAAGACCTGGTCTTGCAAGCTGGAAAGCAACCTTAAATTTCTTTTGCTTTAATGAGGTTGAGACCCTTAAGGTGATTTGCCATGACAGCTTTGTACTCTACACAATACAGTCTGCAGTGCTAAATTCTATATTTTGGTTTGAAAAATTCTTAAGAAGTATCAAAGCATCTTAAAAGAATTTGTTTACCTTATATAACCACAACTCTTTTATGAAGTATACACAACCATCCCCACAGACTCCTCAGTGAATGAAGCAATAATATCCAGTATGATCTGACCTGGAATTTGGCTTTACTGAGGCTCACATACCTGTGTTTGCACATTTGATACTTAAGCTAGAGACAGAGTTCCAGCTCACAGCAAAAAAATATAAAGGAAATGAAGGAACATAAAAATCACGGTATCACTTACAATGCCTACGAACCTATCTTTAAGGTTTCAGCTTTTCTTTTTTTCCAGTCATTAGATCTGGTTCAAAGTTAATGTGCAATGTTGTATTACTTACTGCTTTGTAATGAAGATAATATGATGACCTTTTTGATTTTCCCATTTCCACCATGATTTTCCAGCTTAATTGAATATATTTATAAAATATATTTAATTGTATTTATCTATTTATTTATCCTTTGCAGCTGATTTAGGTGAAATGGCAATTGTAAAACCATGAGAGGTTTTTTGGGCCACTCCATGAAAGGTCATGGAAATAAAGGAATCGCATGAATAGATATTAGATTAACAGATGTTAGTTTCTCTTCCGGCTCTTGGACTTGGGTCTTGATGATGTATTGTTGATGTAGACATCTGGACACTGATTCACCCTTCAGTTGTCATAGAACATTGCTAGTGGTCTTTTTGCAAACAACTAGTGGCACATTTTTGTCAACTGAAAATATAGCTTACATTATCCATTCTGCCTTTACTTCAGTTCCTGTGTAACTTAACTGTGAAGTATAATGCTGTTGTCTGATAATTCTCTGCATACCTTTTTTCTTTCTCCTGGGAAAAGGAAAGCTATTTCTGCAAAGGACAGCATGGAATCCTATAATGACAACCAAGCTCATCCCCCACACTTTACAGAAACTCTCCTACATAAATAATTATTTCAAGAGTAGCTAAAATCATGCTGTGTAGCCTACTGCACTTTAGAGAAGTTTAAAATTATAGGTGTTTGTACGACAAGATGACTTTAGGAAATCAATATTCTGGCTAAGAGGGTATTATTGACCAAATGTCCTACTATTCTACTTATTTGAAATTTGCCTTGGATGTCCATAGGAAAAAAACTATTCTGCACTTTCCAGGCTGAAAGAGGTATTGCCTTTGTTTGCATTAGGTAAATGCAGCTCATTTCCTGTGGATGGCCTTTAATTACATGGCAGTGTAAATGCTCCACACAGTGGTCCTGTTTGTTTGCAGCTTGATTTATTACATTGTTAGGCCTTACTTATGAACTAAGTATTTTATATCTAAGGAATACCATTAATAAGTGTTTTGCTGTTGTGAAAGGTGTATTTTAACAAATTACCTGTTGTTACATTTTTTACAATACCAGAATCATGCAGCATTAAATATTTAACTTCTGCCTAAGTACTTTTTATGTAGGGTGATTACTAAAACAAAGTCTGTAATTTTGGATTTCTTAAATGTTTTGTTCTTAGTAGATCTCCTTCAAGTGTCTAATTTTTGTGTAAAATTTATTTTCTCTCTTGTACCATGTCTTGTACTATATCAGGCATTTGTTTAACAATTCACGAAAAAGATATAATAATAATATAAAAATATTAACATATATAACAATAATTCTCCCAATAAGCAGAAATCTAATCATGTCCCTTCAACATAATATGGTATATACTGGCAAAAATGCCCCACAAGCAAGCAAAGACTAAAGAAGTAGTATAGGAGAGCTGTAGAGAAAAATAAGGTAATAAACCATAGCTAGAATCTAAACATAGTTTATGAAAATTATATCACTGAAGAAATAGGAGATGTCCTTATACTGTGAACAGATTTAGAAATGTAGGTTTTATTGGTTTTCACAGGGACTCAAGTTCCTATGTTTCCTATGTGCTTTAACTACTCTTAAATCCAATAAATTCTTTACAAATTATTCACTCTGTTCCAATTACTTCATCTCTCAACTATAAATATAAACTAACTAATATCAGTGCAATCTGAAATTGGTTTTAGGAGGCTTGAGATTTAAATTTTAAAATAAGAAAATTGATGATTAGCCATACAGTTTTTCATTGCTGAGGTCTTTTCTACAAACTGTTAAAATATTGGATTAATCTGGTCAACACCGAATAGCTCTGAGAGTAAATATTAAAGAAGGGTTTTTTTGAATGCAACTTCAATTGTTTACTCATTCAGTGTTGCCTTTTTCCTTGTGAAATTTTATGTTTTGGCTACCAAGAAAAAGTACTTGACTTTTATTCTTGAATGTAAGGCCCTGAGGAAATTTATCCTGTCATATCTCTAGTTGATACTAAGGAATAGTTTCTGAGAGAAATGAGGAGCACTTTGTCCTATTTTATAAAACTCGTGTGGAAACAGCCATCAGTGGGTCTGAAAAATAACTAGAGACTTTGCCTCTTGTGGGATGCATGGATGTGTGTTCTCTCTTAGGAACACATTGCAATTCTGATCCAGCAGAAATCCAAGTCACACCTTGAACTTTGACCACTCAATAGGTTTAGTAAAATGCTTACACTCTTTCAGGATGAAGGCTGTGGTCTGGAACTTAATTGGCTTTGAAGGTTCGGATTGTTCTTTAAGCACAGTCAGCATTGGTATTATGTGTATTGAATAATCTGTTTTTCTCTAAGTACTGATACTTAGACTTTAGCTTACTAATTGAAATCTATCCCTGTTGATGGTTGCTGGGGTAAGTAACAGAGGAAAAACATTTTGTGAAAGATCTATCCACATAAATCATTCCTTCTGGCCATCTACCAGGTTTCTAGTGAAAAAATTATATTTAATCAAGCATTGAAATTTGCACCTCAAATCATGACAAAAGTAGAATGTGTCTGTTCAATAAATCTCTTTTAGCTGTTTAACTTTAGAATATTTGCTTTCTTTTCTTTTCATTGCAAAATGTAGGGGCTAAAGTTCCAGCTGTTAGAAATGGGTCAGTGCATGAAGACATAAATGAGAAAAATGGGAGATTAACCTCAGTCTGATAGCTATGGTGGGAGAACTGGATTTGCATACTCCGTTAATAAAGCCACTTGGTGTTAACCACGATGTCCGTTTAATACTAAGCCACTTGTCACTTCGTTAAGGCTGACAGTTATAGTTATGGTTTTCCATAGCCTGGTAGGTGGCACTTAAAATATGCTTGTGGTAGAAAAAGCCTATATTTGCTTTTTGGTGTAGAGTTCATATTAGCAAGAAATTGTTGAAAAAAGAGCAGGAGGGTGGGCGGGTAGCAAGTGAGACTGAGGGCACAAAGGAAAGAAACCTTTCAGAGAATTTGCAAGGAGTGAGAAAATATATTCAAATATATTCAAGGTAGCAGTGGCTAAATGGCTATAGCCCAGATGACAGGACTGCAAGTGGTTCCCTTGGAAACATCCTTCTATTCAGAAGAGTGTAACTGGCTTTTAGGTCATGCAGACCATCTTTGCACTAGTGCAAAAACACAGCTTAAAAACATGAAATAATTAATATAATCTAAAATTAAATGAATAAACAAACAAAATTTTCTCATTTCAAAACCCAAAGTCTTGTATCATAGGACACAGGTTTATTCTGCCCTCCCTACTTGATTCTGTTTGTCACACAGAATTAGAACATGAAGGCTATTTTGGGTTAGGACCTCCTTTGTATATCTGAGAGTTCATTCACATTAATACAGTCTCAGAAGCAGACTCTCTTCCTCTGATCTGTGGATTGTACCAAACATGTTCCTCTTCTGTCAGCTACAGTGTTTAAATAGTTTTTAGAGAAATCTAAAGTAAATCTGAGATGTTATGTTTCTGAATTTGCTCTGTATATATATTTAGAAGAGAATTATGACACTTAGAGAAAATTCCAAGCTGAGAAAGCAGAAAAACCCTTGCGTTTGCTGGGGAAGGTTTGTTTTGAGCAATCTTCCAGCTTTCTCTTCAGGTGTCTATGAATGTATATTAGTTCTGTCCAAAGTGCTGCTCACTGAACCAGATATTTACTGGAAATTAATTCTACTCTGTTCAGTCCAAAATCATTAATAATCAGAACTATTTCTTAAATAAGATATGCCTTTTTTTTTTTCTTTTTATGTTTTTTTTCCCCTGGCAAGTCACTATTATTGATTTAGGTTTATTTTTTCTGAAATAAAATATTTATGGCTGTCAGACTGGATGTATAGTCACTGAGAAAATGGCAGAAAAAGAGATTTCCTTGCAGATCATGTAAAATCCATTCTCTGGGTCCAGAGAGGGGATAAAACAAAAGATTCTACTCTCTCGTGTCATGGACATATACAGTAAGTTTTTCTATAAAAGACAACGTACCTGAGAACAGGCCAAATTAGCCACTATGGAATTCTTTGTGGATGTGGCTGGATAACTGCAGCAGATACTTGAATTACAGCAAGCACCTTCCACGTCATTGCTAGCTGTTATCTTATTCTTCAACACCTGTAGTATCGCTATATTTTTTTGCATTTTGGGCATCACTCTAGCTCTTTAGACCAAAGGAGGATTGTTTTCCACTCTATTATATGATTTTTTTGAATTCTCACAGCACTTACTTATCCTTGACTTCCTAATAATTTTTTTCATATTCAAATTATCATCAAACCAGACCTTACTTCTGCTACCTCTGTTGTATGTATTCATGAACAGATGGTTCACTAAGAACAGAAAACACCTGTGCTTCCTTCAGAGAGCTATGACTGATTTTTCTTGCCTGAGTACACTGACTTGAGCGATTATCTTGGCTCAGCAAAGCTCTCTATTGATACAAATATTCATACAGAACATACTGCAAAGCAGAAGGGAAAATTCCAATTATAGTATCTCTTTCACCAGTTTCTTCTCCCCATAACCACTTGACAACCACTATCTTTCAGATCTCAATTTCTCCTGAGCAGTGATTGCTGTATGGGTAACAAGACACAACATCAATAAAGTCAGTGATACAATTGTCACTGTCTTTTATGAAAGCCAAACTTTCATTATTTTGTGGATATTTATGAGGCAAAAATCCATCGAAAGCTAAACATGATTTGAGTTAAACAATGGTTGGTACGCCATACTTTCCACATTTTGGCTAAAAGTGACAGTTTCACTTGTGTTTCAAACACATCAAGACAGTAAAGTAGCCGTTCAGAAATGATGAAGGTAAATATCATACCTGGAAGAGAAGAAGGTCACCAGTGGCTGTCCCAGGGTGAAACAGAGAGGATTTATGCTATTGGTGCTCTTGCCATAGTCCATGAGAAATGTATAGTGGCCACAAAGATCTAACATTTCCTGGCCTGTCTTCTCTGTAGCTACTTGCTCTCAGTCTTCATCTCAGTTTGCTCAACTGCTTTAGTGCAACTGTTAAAGTGGCACCACTGTATAGACTGAATAAATGATCTGATCTGAGATTTCTTTTAGAGGGAGAAGGTATAGGGCAGGAGGGAAGAAAAGTAACCAAGGAGAGAAGTACTTAAATGTAGCCCTCCTATAAAGTGGAATTGCATCCTGACACAAAAGCAGCATTCTGTAAATATATGACAAGCTTAAAAAAGGGGAATCAGTTGCTAATGAAGTTGCAGGACTGCACAGCTGAATAATGCTCATCATCTAGAAAGGTCCTTCCAGTGCTGGCAATGAGAAAGGTCAAATGTGGTGCCATTTAAGGTTAAGATGGCTTCATAGTAGAAAAGAGATTTTTTAAAAAACAGAACCAGTAAAAAGAGAACAGATTTTCTTTTCTCAGACTGTGACTTAATACAAGCATTTGTAGATTCTTTCTGAGTGAAATCTTAAATTCCATCTAAATGAAACATTCATCTACTTGACAGTTTGTGGTGAATAGCAGCTTCTGTTTTCTGTCAGTATGAATTATGCATGTTTGGAAAAAGCTTCCAAATTTCAATTAGTGAATCTTAATTTTCTCTCTTAGACCAGATGGACTTTGTTAACAAAAGGATTGTATCTATATCTAATGGAACCTCAAATTGTTTTAATCAATTTCAATTGAGATAAATATTTGAAGCATTAAACCTGTCTCCACTATTTTTTTAACAAAGTCATTCTGGATATCAACAGCACACTGCTCAGTTTATTACTTTTTTATCCAATTAGAAAGCAGAATCCCCATGCACTAATTGGCAAATACATAAAAGAATCTACATGTTGCTTAAGCAGCAGAGACGCAAGGAAGTTTAATTAACTCGTAACAGGCAATTTGTAACTAATTACATTTAGTGTTAGATGGTGATGGTTTACTGGCTTAGAGGGGGGAAAATTCTTGTGCAGCTTATTCCAAGTCCCAAAATAGATAAAACATTTTCCCTACAGTAATGCCATAAGTCTTAGTACTGAATATTTTACAGCCTTTTTGACCTGGCTAATATCTTTGAAACACTACAGTACTGCACCTAATGGGAACTTTAGGTTTGTACCAATTATCATTGCATTCAACAGGAGTCAAGTATTTTTTCTCAGACTCAGAACTTCTAATTACACAGTTCAGTTACTTCAGCTTGTTCAGTAACCCAAATCGCTTCTCCCTCTTGCTTGCAAAATACCATTTAGCAAATGTATATGAAGTTGTATTTTAACATACGTATCTAATTCATCAAAATTTTGTTAAATCTCAGAATTTTAATTTCTTTCTCTTTCCAGAATTCATTCAGCATACTTGAGGTGATTTTGCAGGTACTTCAATAACCAGAATTAAGAGGTCTCTTCTCTCAGGCTCCCAATGACAGAATGAGAGGACACAGTCTTAGGCTGCGTCAGGGGAGTTTTAGGTTGGATATCAGGAGGAACTTTTTCACAGTGAGAGTGATCCCCCACTGGAATGGGCTTCCCAGGGAGGTGGTGGAGTCACCGTCCTTGGATGTGTTTAAGGATAGGTTAGATGATGAACTTAGTGGCATGGTTTAGATGGTTTAAATGGTTTAGGTGGTATAGATGTTAGACTGATGTTGGGTAGGTTGTTAACCTCGGTAAAGGTTGGACTTGATGATCTCCATGGTCTTTTCCAACCTTATTAATTCAGTGTTCTGTGTAATTCGCTTTGACAGTATATATACTTTTAACCTATAGCTTGATGGTACTTAGATTTACACAAAGTAACACTTAAAATGATATTTGTGTGAATTTTTAAATTTAGACATTAAAAGTCATCATTCATTCATTATCCAGAAATATATTTTGTTATGGACAAGTGCAAAAATGAATATCTCTATAACAACATTTTTATATGCATGTATAATTGAATGGATAAACATTTACTGCATTCTTTTGGTAAGAGTTTTAGCATTGGCTCAAAAAGGTGCACTAATTCTCCTGTTCACTAGTGGCCTCAACAAAATGAATTTGTGAATTCAGGACAGCTCCATGCATTTTTATCACATAGATTAGTCTGTAAAGGACAGGAAAGTCAAATCAGAGAAATTAAAAATGGAATAATAATGATTACAGACATATCTTCTAAAAGCAACCACTCAGGAAAAAAAAAATCATGAGATAGTTCCCTTCAGCCCCACTGAAGGAATACGTGGCAATCGAAGAGGGATGTTTAAACTGCCAAGCCTGACCACTTTTAGGCTCCCTGTACGGTTAACAAAGAATGTTATATTTCAAGGTGATTCAAAGAATTAAAGTGAGAATCCTAATTGCTGCCTAATCTTCACAGTGTAGAGAACCTACTTGCTGAGGTCAAGCTCCTAAAGTCGAGGGATATGATTTTTTTCACTTATTCCTAATAATGACACACTGTGACAAATCCTACAGTGAACAGGTGAAGAAAGCTTTCTCTGGCTGCACAACAGATGTTAGATCATTATTTCTCATCAGGAGAATGGTAAAACTGTAATGAAATACTTTTCTGTTAAACATGTAAGTTGTCTTTATAGTATGTATTTTATATATACATGTGTAATAAATCAGTAACTGCATCTTCCCTCTTAGTTTGTCATGGCTGTATGGTTGACTTTGGTTTCTTAATGGGTTTGTTGCCCAGACAAGTATAATATTTTTGTCTATGGTGAGAAAAATTCTCTAATCCTTTTTGAAGATTAATAACATCTGTTACAGTTTAAGATAATATGGAAAGACATTAATGGATGCTCAGCATGAATTCCAGTTAAGTATCAGTTTATGTAAACACAAGTGTGACAAAAATAAAAGTAACACCAGCAGCAACACATCTGTTTAAAGAGCTAATGCAAACCACAAGTACTTTAGGACAGTAATTTAGGCTATTTTTCAACATTTCCTGTTTGACATGTAACCATATAAGATATGTCAGAAGCTTGATCCAGTTGATGTGATGTATACCAGCCTTTTCTTTAGGGAAAACAAAGCCATGAAGCACAATCTTTCAAGGTCTGAGGAGCACTGAAAGGCTCAGTATGTGCTGTTAATTGTGATACATTGCTTCTCTCCTCTGGCAACATGTTCTGAATGTCTTACAGTATTAACCACTCTTTTATTTGCTCAGTATATATCACCTCAGAAATAAAAAGTGATCCAAAGTCACTGATGAAGAATACTTCTCATGTTGAAGTGGAATATCAAACAGTAATCTGCCCCTGAGTGTGCTGCTGTAACAGAAGCAATTACAAGTTTCACAGCTGTAACAGCTACAACCTAGTCAGAAATAAGTGTACTCGCGTGTGTGGCCAGTCTCTCATTCAGTGACTTATAAGTTGGGTTTGCTGGCTTAGCCACAGTTTTGTAAAATATGGATCTACTGCCACTGTGCTCCTCAAGGTTGCATGTAGGAATATGGAAACTCTTCCGTGGAACGCCAGCTCAAGCTCTTCGTTATTTAAGCCTTGCTGTATTTGTCTGTGTAACAGTACTTATGTTTCCTAAGAATAAATTATTTAAAAACTTAAGTGAAAAGCATTAAAAATGATTTGTGAGAAACCATTTTAACTTTTTTCCTTAATATTCTGCTATTTGTAAAATAATTTTACTTTTTATTGTACATTTCTAATGTATATAATAATAATTTATCTTTTAATTATAAATTTCTAAGAGAAAATGGTTTGTGCAGAAATGCTTCTAATCCTATTTTTTCCTTCTATAAGTTACAACTTTTTTTTGTATCCAAGTCTCGTCAAATGAAAATCTGGGGAGTATATGAACTGGGTCTCCAGGGTTACTGTAGAGTAAATCTAGGGTGAAAGGTACCATCTATCTTTGCCATTATTACTACTACTACAACTATTAAATTGTTTATTCCAGTGCAGGGTTTGTATTTGCGCAGAAAATTAGTAGGAAGTGCATCAAACTGAGCAAGTATCTACTGAGCAAGTATAGTAAATTAAAGTGGTGATATTAAGACACCTTTTATTTCTACCCAGCACGAAGCCAGACCACTTTATGAACGTACCCATACAGAGTACTTCTATGCATATCTAAATATCTAATGTAACAAAGAATCCCAATTCTCAGTCTTTAAAAACCTTGATTATCTGTAATAGTGATGCCATGTTTCTAGATGAGCACCTCACCTGTGTCTCAAAACTGTTTACCTTATTTCTCCTGTTGTTTAAGGGGAGGACAGAGAAAAGACCTCCTGCGTATGTGTACTGGGCAGATCAATTGTGCAATAGGTGTCTAAATTCCCTGTGTAAAACAAGTGTGTACTATACACACTTATTAAGCCTCCATCCTGGGAAGGCGTTATAGGTTCTGAGGATATGTCCATGGTGATAAAATTAAGGCATGTGGTTTTGATTGCAGCTTGCATATAACATGATTTAAGAACATAGTCCTGTTGATAAAACACTGCATCTGAATTTCAGACTAAGATCTTTGTTTTCTTGGCCATGGGCCTTCTGTGTGACAGAAGCCAGTGACTTCAATTCCCAAAGATTTACTTCCTTCTTTCATTCCTGCATTTAACTATTGACTCTGGACACAGAAACATTTAGTTGAAATATTTCATATAAAACTCTCTTTTAATACAAGTCTGGTCTTGATTCTCTTTTAGTACAAGTCTGGTCTTGATTAGAGTTTCTAGATACTACCATAGTGTAAATAAATAATACAAGGAAAAGTTAGGATTTAATTGATTCATTTTATAAGCCCATTTTTTTTGTGACCAAATTTTGCCAGGATCAACATAAGGCAGTGGTGTCAAATCCATCACAGTACTGACATTAATTAGAAGCAGATTTTTTTTTTAATTTCTGGAAAGAGAGAACCATGGTTTATTACACACTTGTATCAAATGTACAGCATATCTATTTTCTTTATGAAATCATCAGATAAGCACAAGATGTGAGCAAGGTTGAAAAAATACATTGAATGTATTTAACTTTTATTGAATAAAATAACAATATCAGAGATGGAATGGCTGATCAAGTCCTGGCCTCTTGGTAATATTAAAATCAGTCTAGTGCAGAATTTAATATTAGGCAGTAGCTAGGGGTATTGGTAATGTTAACTGTTATGAATCCTGTTAAATGTTGGCAGCCATCTGAATTTTCACACGGGCTAAACTGCAGAGAGCATTGTGCATTTATTTTATCCGAGTTTGAGCTAGACAGAAATTTTTATTTAGGGAATTTCATCTCCTTGGGAAATGATGGGGATGGGAAATGATGTGCTGGAGTTTGATGTGCTTCTGTGCCTTTCCGTGAGAGTGTTTGTTTATATCAGTTTCTTGGGAAGGAAAATTGTCAAAGGACAAACAGGACTTACCGGTAAGAACAGAAATGATTCTAAAAGTCATTAAACATGCCGTCATTAGCACAGAACATGACTGTGCTTTCCTTAAAACCAGGGAAAATTTTGAAGGACCTGTCACACAATGAATCTTATACACAGCAGAACAACTGGAGAAGTTCACACTTTTACTCAGCCAAGACCAGATCATACTAATTTTTTAGGCAACAGCTGGCTGATCTGGCACATAGGATCAGAGTAAGAGCTTAATTTTGTTTGAAATGCAGGAGGTAAATGGTGAGGATAAAGAAAATCCATCTTTGAGAGTTTCCCGTGCCCACAAGAGATCTACCAAGGTATAAACCTTCAACACTCCATCTTCCTCCATTTCCCTAATCAGTTGTAGAAAGAGGTAACTTAAAAGGTTTATCCTATCAGAGGAGATTCCCATGTTGTAAACTCTTGAGATCCAATTGACAGATGTCTTTTAAAGAGAGGCACTTCCTCACAAAAACTGCTACAAACTCAATTCACAAGAGCTTTGAGAAGGACAGCAAGAGCAAGTTGTGTGTATTTTGTTAACCTTTCAAAATATTGGTTACAAGATTTGCTGTAACCACTCTGCCCAATTACAAAAGAAAACAGAACTACAGTAAAAATGTCTGCCAAGTATTGAGAAATAGAGAAATGAAAGGGCCAAACCCACAAAGATCCCTTAGGCAATACAACCTCCAGGACAGACAGGTACGCAGATATCTTCACATTTTAGGAAACACGCCTTTAAATTTTATGACTTTATGACTGATTTTAAAAAAAAAAATAAAGAAAAACCAGACTACTGGAACATTTTCAGAGTAATCAAACTATTTGTGTCATAAAGGGACTCTAACACAAGATATATTAAAAAAATACAGTTTGAAAAAATTAAAATATTTTTCAGCCCAATCTAAAAATTTCCTAAGTAGCTTCACCTTGCAAATAAATGAAAAATTATGATGATAATAATAATAACGATAATAATAATGTCATACATTGAATATACTTCTCTTCTATTGTATTTGAGTGGACTGTCCAGTTTTTTGCCCCTAATCTGTTGAAAGTTTCATCTCTTCGCTGAACTGAGAAACTGTCCCCATTTGTGAACATAAGTAGACAAAATACTGTGAACCTTTATTCTGCACAAACAAATTCTCCCCGCAAAGAAACTTGTTTCTAACTCACTATTAGGTTGTATGCATTTGATTAGACACTATTAAAGGGTCAAATTACTTAGCATAGGGAAAGCATAGTGATAGAAGTATGGAAACACTGAACTAAAGCAACAACTCACTGTATTGGCAATGGGGAATGTTAAAAAGTTTTAGTGTTACTCTGAATTTGTGAATGTAAGAATAAACGTGGAAGAAAACCCAATGCAATTAGGTTTTAAGTCAGTTACTGTATTTTTGCCAACAATGATTTTAAATAGAACTTTGTGCAGATAAATAAAGGTGAGTTATGTTTTGTGACCTCCTTGTGGTCAGTTCCAAAATGAAGAGGTTTCGTATCCTCTGCTGGAGTAATAATGAATTAGTCAGCATAAAAAAATTTATGTCAGAGAAGCTAGTTCAACATACTGTAATCAATGTGATTGTTCTTAGTCGATAAAGGTTTTTCAAAACTGTTGATAAAATCCCCTGAAAGTAATGAAAAATTCTTTTAAGGCTAAGTGTGACCCAACATTTACTGAGAACTATGCAACTTTTTATATTAGCATGCATAAAAAAGGTATAAAACAATGATTTATCTTGTTTTCCGAAAATGTAACATATACGAAATTATTAAATTTGTTCCTTTTATCATTAAATTTATCAATCTAAAATATCCACTCTGGAGTTCTTGCTAAAATAGACTCTATGAAAGAAGTTACTCACTTCAGTTGCAAGGCCTTTCTTTAAATGCAGATAATCATATTCAGCTAGGGTAAATGGAAATGCAACCATCGTTGATCTTTCTACCAATGAGTTACCTGGAGTAATTTGTTCTTTATATCTTACTTAGCAACTGTCAGCAAGGGCAACAACAGCCTTAATTGCTTTATCACGCTTGCTTACTCCTACTGGAAGGTTTCATATTCCATTAAAGAGTCCACAAGCCTTGGCACAGATTTCTGGGTTCATTTGTATAAGATTATGAGAACTAGTAAAATTCTTCTCAGAAAACGTGTATGCTACCATATTTTATCTTGTTTAACAGGCTTGCTGTTGCTTCACATTCACTGTGGGTTATACTAAAGATCATTAAAGAAACATTTTAATTACAGCTTGAACTCAAACCACTTCTTCCTTCAGATTTACTGCAAAAAAATTCACTGCTTTAATGTAAATGTAAAATTTCTGAATTACCTGAAAAGATCTTTCTCTCTAAGTGTGTATTTTCTATGACTGAATTTTACATTATTTACTCTGTAATCCATCAGTGTTGATATTGAAGAAACACCCTGGTGATTAAGCTAATACCACAGGAAACTGTTTTTTTTCCTGTACTGTTCTTTTGAATAAAAGAAGTATAATTTGGAGTTGTTTTTAATTTACTCTGCGATTTGGACCTGATACTGCTGTCATTGAATTCTTTGCTAATTTCATAGTGACTTCCATAGCACAAAGTTGGGTCCTTGTATAGGATCCTATATCTATGGAAAGAAGCTCAGGTATAGACTTTGAAAAGCACATGTTCAATCAGGTGTTATCAGGATGTTGTTGGCAGCTAGACTTGTGACCTCACGTTTTTTCCATGTAGATATTGTAAAGAACGTGAGAATGACCAGCAAGACTTTAGTAAGATTCATTAAAGATTGGGACAACTGCAGTGAATCCAGAAAGCTCAGAATAAGAGGGAGAAATTAATATTTATTGTACTACATGTACTTGGCCACGTCAGATAAGTGGATAGATTCTTTTTCACTCCTTAATTGAGTCATTTGATACAAATTCCATAGAAACTTCCAGTTGGTACAGAAGGAAAGCTTGCAGAAAAACTGCATTATTGAGGATTTCTTGAGCTGTCTTCTAAATAGAAACTGGGAAATGGAGAACCTCCAAACCTAGTTTTTTTTACTTTTGAAGTCTACTGGATGATTACTTTTGAAGAAACCGAACAACATTTTGCAAACAAATCTTTTGTCATAAGAGAGATTTTACATTCCATTTTATAAATGAAAAATCAGAGTGATTTTTGAATGAGCATTACTTTTGTTCCTTGTTATGATTATAATCTTGTAAAATTTTTACTGTGTCTTGGAATTACCAGTAAGGGGAATAATTTCAGTAATTACAAATGGATATAAATGTTAAAAGTTGAACCCTCCAAACTTTAATAAATTTTCAAAAGTATTCTGAAAGTTAATTATTTTGAAATTGAATTTGAGAGCGAACAAATGAAATAGGCTGAATTGTAAAGACAATGAAGAATTAACCAAAAAGATTGTAGCCATTTGCTCTGTCTCTACTATTCATGACAAGCATCCAAGAATTAATATAAGATCATCAGGACAGAGCAAAGTAACAGCTAGATAGTCCTTGGAACATTGAATTAGTTGTTTTTCATTGCTTGAGGATTTAATTATTTTTTTGTTTGCCATATGATGCCTGGAACTGTACAACTAGCCTTAGCTGATGTACAAACATTCGATAATGTAATAGAGAATTTCTTATATTAGTATGACTGCAGTCAGCTTGAATTATAGATGAATACCCAACAAACATCTGGTCCAAGTGATATATAGCACTGTATTCTATAACCCACACAGTGCTCTCTGCTGCTGATAGCTATTAAGTTACATTTTCTGCCATGCAAATTATATTTAGCTTTAGATTACCTCATAACCTTAATATGTGTTTTCAGTTTTCTTCAGTAATGAATCCGTGGAAAAAAAATTGCTTGTACTCCAAGTATGATTTTCATCACTTATCACTTTCTTTAATTTTCTTTGTAAATTCCATCTTACAGGACATATGGCTTAGTTACAAAATATCCCACATTGTTACCTTTTATTGATGATATTGCCAACACTGACTATTCAAAATTCAGATTTTTTTCTCCTAGGTAATGTTATGTGTTCTCGCATACACATGTAGTGAAAGGCACAAATAGTTCCTTCAGGACTAAAAGACATATCAGTATGTTCAGGATAATGAGGCTGATTCAGTAAGACTAGACCTTCAAGCTACATTTTCCATTCACATTCTCCTTAAAACGACAATGACACATGCATGAATGAACAGCAATGAAGTGGTTAATTCACTAGAAAAAGAAAGAACAGCTGTGGGCACCTTATGAAAAACTATGTTTGACCTGTCCATCATGAAGACATTTGTTCTTTAGTGCTGCAGGTGGCAGAGTTACTAAGAAAATCAACTTAATTCAACACAATCTTTGGAATGACTTGTTTTCTTGATAGTTTTCTGAACAGTGCACCTCTATGTCAAGTCATGATCTTTACTGCAATACTAAAAGATTCTGACTGGGAACCAAAAGATCACTGCAGAGAGCATTGTGAAGGAAACATTATGCTCAGCATCTTTTAGCATATGCAAATACAAACTACAGCATAAGATTAGGACACAAGTGAAAGAAGCATTTCACTGTTATAGAAACCAGTACAATATACACACTGTTGTTCTTTGTACTAAACTATTATCTGTACTTTCTGATAGCTAAATCTACTAAAAATCATTTTGCTGATACACACTTTCTATAACTTTAAAAATTACTTACAGATTTAATTTTATTTATCTTGTATTTAATTGAAAATTAGGTCATGGTTACTATATTTGAACAGTTAGTTTGCAGGTCCTCAAGCTGAATTCTTATGAAAATTGGTGGTATTGCACCAGAAAAAATTATGGTCACATAAACACTCTAGGAAGTACAGCTTGCAGTTATCCATAGATTTGAGCTTGAGGAGCTCTCAGACAAGAAAAGAGCAAACTGTAATTTTGATTGACCATGGAGCTGAGAAGTAATATGTCCCTTAGAAATTGCTCCAAAAAAGCAGCAGGGACAACTGGTAGATTTTTAATATTGTCTTGCTACTTATTGTTACGAGTGTCCTTTCTCGAAGTGCATGACTAAAAAGACCCACTCACACTGGTAGCAGTGGGAGATACAATATATGATGCGTACATTGGAATGTGAAGCCAGGACATAGATTGTATAGGCTGCTGACTCTTTGTTTTTAGACCAATGACTACTGTTACTCTTCAGAAGTCTTCATGAACTTTTTTTTTGGTACAGGCACCATGCTGTGAGTCACCAGCGTAGTGTGGCCTTAATGGTTGTGGCCATGAATAGAAAAATCTATTGAGTTAACTGAGAATAGTGGCAAAATGTGCAATTTGGTATGGTTGTTGTACTTCCTTGCCTCTCAAAAGTGAGAACTATGAGTTATAACTTGTTTGCAAAAGTTAAACAGATAAAAAAGATCGAGTTGTTGCAATACATTTTCCCTTAACCAGTTTTATATACAACACACACACACGCACACATAGAATCTTGTTTAAAATGGAAATTAATTTATTGCTCTTTTCTCCATGAAGCAACCATGCCAAGAGAAACATTTTTAGTAGTCCAGGACTATACAGTTGGCAGACTTAACCCTAAATACATACAGAGACATAAAAAGTATGTTTTCAGCCAGATGAATGTAGTTCAGTTTATTGCTATGTTTATTATTTTAGCACCCAAGGGAAAATCCAGAAGATAGTCTGATATGCCAATGTGCAAGATCCCTGACCTAAAAAATGTATCAGAAAAATAGACCTAATACAAATAACCATTAAATATATGTCATGGTGTAACTTTAAGCGGTCTAGTTTTTCCTAGGTACAACAAACTTTGTCCCCTAAAAATTAAAACTTTTAAACTTTTTTTAAAGAAATTGATTTTAACATTTTATCTCTTTCTAAGAAAATATTTTTTATTTTGCTGCTACTTCCAGAGTTTTCCTTTAAATATTGTATTATGTTTGTCCATTTTTTAGAACTAAAACTCTGAGAAGAATACAGATCAAAACAGCATAAAATGTGACTGATTGATTATTGCAGTTGTTGATATACACTGAAAGAAAAGATATGCTTAAAGCTTGGAAATAATTGCAAGTTCATTGTGGTCATATGCACAGAACTGGTAATGATGGGGTTAAAATAGAAAAAAATAGATGTAAAAAAAATTAGAGGTAAATAGAGGTAATAGGAACCATGCTGTTTTCACACAGGTGATAATGAAATTCTTTAGACCTCTGCAGGTGTAATTTAGTCAATTAGAGCACTAATTGAACAATTTCCTAATTGTTAAAGCAAATAACTAATATTATGTCTGTCCCCTGAGCCATCAGTTGAAGAAAGAAACATATAATTATCAGTTCATCAACACAAGGACAATTTACCAAGCCTAAAATAAACAGGTTGTAATTCTCTGTATTCTATTAGTGACCAAGTTATAAATAACTTCCTTTGTATGGGCAATGGGCGGTCATTTGTAAATGGCAGTCCTGAGGAACTCTAGGATTACCTTCCCTTATTCAAATGTAGACACAAACAAATTACTTAGAATCCAAATAAGTGCAGATTTTAAAATAGTGTAAGAAGAGCTTTTCAGCTACAGATGTTATCACAGGTAAACAAAGATCTTATCAAAATCTGATCTGCTATGTATCAAATTTGAAAAGACAAAAAGGACCATCACCAGATATCTTTCTGTTCTCTCAAGATACCTCTTTAGTATTTTTTACTTTAATGTTGTCTTCATATGAGGGAAGAGAAGAGGATTTATCACATATATATAGATTTATTTGTTCTCTCGGGCCTCGGGTATAACCGCATGTCCATGTATTAAGAATATTGGTTATGTTTCATGAAGGTCACACCTCTGTGGCCATGTACTGCCACATCCCTTTCCTGAATATACCTGTGCTATGTTGGTAATAACTGAGTTTTGAGATTCTCTGGTCATACTATAGTATAAAAAAACCCAGTTGAATAAATATAACACAGTATAAAGTAAGATTAGTCCTATAATCTAAAAGATAGGCTTCTTCTTACCTTATGTTAAATACCTATAGTTCAGTGGTCTTTGCCGTCCAGTCATCTTTCATTTCTGGGAGATGAAATATGCCTCTGTGAGCTGCAAAGCATCACAACAAGAACAGAGAATTCGTGCCACAAGGAAAATAATTATCTATTAGAAACTTGTAAAACTGTCTGCTCAAATTTTATACGGCCTTGTTAAAAACAAGAATATCCATGGCTTCCACATTTTATAAGATGCAAGCATCATGGTGCATCATTCAGTTGTGCATGGAAGTCTGGGTGCCACATTACAAGTTCATCAAGTTATACAGAGGAAACCATTTCTTCACTCCCTGTGCCAGTGCCATTGCCCTCAGGTGAGTAATGCAAAGAAGTATGTCTGCAAAGTAATACACACACACACACAAAATTATGAGTGAAGAATTCCAGTTAGATGTTCATGCTTTTTTCTTTATTGATTTTGTACACTATTTTAAGGATTTAATAATGGGTATGCTTCAGACTTTGAACTCAAATCCTTTCTCAGTTATTTTCATGCAGTCTCACATACATCAGTAATGGTAATCAGAGAATCCCTAAAATAAAAGAAAGAAGAATTCCTAAAATAAAAGAAAGAAGAGACGGTAAGGTCTCTACTTTTTGTCAATTCTAGTGAAAAAGTGGTGCATATTGCCACATCGTATAATACATCTCTTCAACATACTTCAAATAAGTCAGAACTACGCTGAAGTCTGACCATAATTAATCCCTATTTCTTTCTGGAACATGGTACTCACAAGTCTTCAAGCATCTTGTCACCTAACAAGAAGAGAAATTGAGGGCACAGTTTCATAGAATCAGGGAATCATTCAGGTTGGAAAAAAAACCTCCAAGATCATTGAATCAAACCTTTCAGTAGATATCACCTTGTCAACTACACCATAGAACTGAGTGGCATGTCCAGTCATTTCTTGAACACTTCCAGGGATGGTGAATCCGCTACCTCCCTGGGCAGCCCATTCCAATGTTTGACCATCCCTTCAGTGAAGAATTTTTTCCTGATACCCAACCTGAACCTTCCCTGCTGCAGCTCTAGGCCATTTCCTCTTGTACTGTCACTAATTGCCTGGGAGAAGAGGCTGACTCCCACCTCGTTTGGACATGAAAATTGAAGTACCTTTATGTCATCAAAGTATCTAAGCCCCTGTTATTATCAGCAGAGCTCTAGTCAATATGATCACTGGGCTGGTAGAGTTATTCAGGTCATCCTGAGACAGAGAACTACGCTGTCCCAGACTCGAACTCTCTGATCTATTGTACAAACCCCACACTCTTAATTTACTGAAAGATATGAAAACTATAACCTGAATCTTAAGCACAGTTGGATCTTGAAGACAAAATGACCAAACTCCTCATGTAAAAATTGGAACAGCTGTATGTTGCATACATTGGATGATGATGGTGAGGTTTTAAACCACCTAGTTCTATATATATTCTGAAATGGCACACTAATGAAATGAATGAAAGCACAGGTTAGCTGAATGGCACAAAGCTTCATTTACACTTCAATTCTCCTAAAGATATTTAAACTACCTACTCACATTAAGTAACTAATTGCAATTCCCAATCTACCTCATTGGCAATTCATTTGAAATGCAAGTTGGTAGTGTATGCTTCACTATTCACTAGAAAACAAGGAAGCATTAATCTTGCTTTATTTGTACCTGTGAGATCTCATGCCAGCATTTTAAAGTGTAAAACCTTGTGGCATATAAATTAAGTTTAGCAGAAATAGAAAGCCACCTTTTGAAGGAAATTTGGTGTTTCCCATACATGCTGGTCCCCAGGCATTTTGCATTATTTCTTTTCTCAGTGGAATGTATTAAGTAACTGTATTTTGGACACAAGTTTTCAGATGAACGTATGCTTAAAATACAGAATATTGTGGGCGTTGATTTCAAATGGTTAAATGTTGAAAAATTATGTTGTCAGATTTACTACCATTCTGCTGCCAGCTGTTCTTAAGCTGAGACTGCAAAAGTTGCTTAAAGTGAGCAAAAACAGAGGGTAATGGGAAGGAATTTATTGTCATTATTCTTCTTTACAGTGTTTGAAAGCCAAATGTTGTATCTTTTTTTTTCCTGTGCACCATGAAGAGAGGAGTTTTAAGAAATAGTACATTAAATTCTTCCTTTAAGCAAATCATGCATTCACAGAGCAGATCTTTAAGTAGATTTATTAAACTCTCCTGTAGTATAAAGTGGAGGGACACTGATTCACCTTATTGTAACACTATTAATTTTCTTTATGGCAGTAATTATTTTGGTTATATTGATATTCTACTCTTTCCTAATCTGTGACACGAAAGATGTGTACTTTATCCTAAAATTAATGTTGAAATTGTTGCATGTTGATTTTTTGCACAAGATTGTGGGAGTAGCTGCTGAATCAGGGATTCACAGACAATCACAAATGACAGAGAAATAGCGACCTAAGATTTATTTTTACCTTTTCTTTATGCTTCTATAATCTTTGTTTTAGTGTCATGATAAATTGCCAGTAGGCAGAATAAAGCTGTGTAGAAAAACAATTTCCCTTCTCCCCCCTCCCCTTCCCTGCTCCCCAGCCAGTAACAGTAATTAAAACACTGGAAAGGTAAAACAATACAATAACAAATAGTTTACTTTATTTAGTAAACTATTTTCTTTGGTGTGTGACTACCATGGATAATACAGTCAAAGGCTACTCTTGTCTTGCAGTTTGAATAGTTAAGAAATTAAGAAGTGGAATAGTGTCTCATCCACCACTTCTCTTAACATTTATTGTTTAATAGTTTTTATTTAATATGTTTTTGTGGATTTTCTTTGCACACAAACATACAAAGAAAAATGAGTCTATGAATCCTAGGAATCCAAAATTTCAAAATATTCAAAACTGTTAATCCCATCCTGTTTTGGGGAGCTTTTTAAGAGATAGTACTTTATCACGCTATCACTTTTCATTCCCTCAATTTATTCTTCAGATTTCTTTTCTTTTCTGTTCTCTGACTCTCTACAACATCGATATGATCACTTCCCCAGTTTTGACAGTGATACTGTGACAATATATACCTTCTAATATGTGAGCTGTAAACATTCAGACTTTTTTCAAAAACTAGAAAGCTCAGTGGAAAAATGCCAGTAAAGTTTTGTAATGTTGGCACCATATGTTGCCAATAACCTACATTTTGCTATCAAATTTTGAACAAGTTCTACTTAATCCAGCAGAATTTGTGTGCTTATCTGACAGGTTACTGGACAGGTTACAGGTTATTGATTGGCTTCCAGATGGATATTTTGCCACTTATCACAAACCTTTGAGCTCAATATTGCAACAAGTTTTAAACCCATCTCACCATCCAAGTATCTAGCCAACAAGTCATCAGCTTTTGAATGCAGATATTATGCTAGAGAGTGTTGAAAACTGAAACCCTTACCAAAGTCAATACAAGCAACATCAACTACTCTACACTCATCTACCAGCCTAGTAACACTCATCAGGCATGATTTCTAGTTCTAAATCAATTTTGACTGTTTCAAATAACCTTCGTGTACTTAACAAATTTGGAAATGGTTTTCAGAGCTATATGCTCCATCACCTTCTCCAGGATAGAGGTGAAGCAAATCAGCTTGTTGTTCTCTATATTCTTTTTCTTGCTCTTTCTGAAGTTTAGAGTGAACTTTCTTCCAGTCTCTGGGAATTTCCCCATGATCATCCCTATGATTTCATTTTTCCCATGATCTTCCAAATATAATTCACAGAACCATAGAATTGATAAGGTTGGAAGGCATCACAGTGGGTCATCTGGTCCAATCTCACTGCTCAAGCAGGGTCATCCTAGAGTACATTGCACAGAAGGTATAGAATTCCAGAAGATTCTTGAGTATGTCCAGTGAAAGAGACTCCACAACATCTCTGGGCAGTTTGTTCTGGTGCGTGGTCATCCACACAGTAAAGAAGTTCTTTCTCATATCCAGATGGAATTTCTTCTGCATAAGTTTCTGCCTGTAAATTGAGAGGGACTACTCAAGGGCACTGTCCAACTCCCCACAGATTTATGCATGTCCTGTCTAGTTTTGTTCACTTCTTTGTCCAGGCCCCCAGGACTACACCAGTTTCTTTGCTTGTTTCTACACAGCCAGCTCTGCAGAACGTATTGCCATGAGTTCCATGCATTTTTCCTCATTTCTAAAAATTGCATTTGGTCTTAAAACTTCTCACATTAGGCAACACATTACACTACAGACCTCTTGTTATGAGCTCTAAAGACAAAATCTAGATCAGAACTGGCTGTAGTTTAACAGGTATCACAAAGAGCCAAGAACCTGAGCTCCACATCAGCATTATGTAATAAAATCAACACCTGTTTTATTCCATTATTATTTTCATATATGTAACTAAGTTATTATTTAAATTATTGACTGTGACGAGACAGAAAGTCAGAAATTCTGAGTTCCCAGGTGTTAGGAAGAGCACCAGCGACATAAATCATCATTATTATATCAAAAATCACGGCCAAGCATATGAACATTCATTCAAGTTATAATCAAGCAACCACCATATATACAACCACAATATCCCAAGAAGCTTGCAGCCAAGACAAAACCAATTATCCAAATATTCAGACTGCACAGGTAGTACAGAGATCTTTTTTTGTATTTGGTTCTAAATGAAAACACTTTCTGGAATTTATGGGAAAGAGATATTGGTTCCAGGAAATTTTTAAAACTTAATATGAAAAGACAATTTTTCTTCCTAGTGAACCAAATCATACATTTGATTTCATAGGATAGCTTCTACCTGGGTTTTTTAAAATATTCCTTTAAGGTTCTCTGGTGGGAATCATTCTTTGGATTAAACATTTTTATGAATCTCTTTTACTGCTGTTGAGAAATGTCCTCTATTAGGGGAATGCCTTTGCTCCTCACTGCTCTACTGTATTTGTACAATTATTATCTCTAATTTGAGAAATTTCACCTTCTTGTACTATGGTTTGTAATTTTGGATGCCTAATCCTGTCACTGCTAAAATGAATCAAACTGTGTTGAGTGAATCACCAGGATTATTTTTGAGTTGAACAAATCTTGACAGTTACTGCTTTGCATGCCTAGTCTGATTCATTGGCTGTACTCTGATTGCATATGCTCAATTAGAAACAAAGAAAGAAATAAACCAGTAAAGCTCACCATTTAATATGTGGAATATTCCTTCAGAGCAGTAGTAAGCCTTAATGAGGTATTTTTCTGGAGCTGTGGTAGACCTTGCACTCAGTGTCCTTTACACATAACTCTGAATTAGACAAAACCAAAAGTAATAGTAAACGAAGTCCCTCAATAACAGACTTACTTTTATGTGTATATCCTCTTGACAAAAGCTGATCACACTGGCAACTAGAGCATGCTCTTGGCCTGATCAATTTGATTTTGATAGCCTCAGGACTCACAGGGTATGCTTGTAAGTAATGAGGCCTCAGGACCAGGTGATAAACTCAGTCAATATAAAATCCTGGCAACCAATGAAATCCTTTCAAATCCTTAGTCTTCTCTAGCACTGAAGATTATATATTTGTAAATATAACTAAATTTATTTTCTTTTATCTGACTTGAGTACTATGACTTTCCTGAATAATATTTTGTAGGAAATCAGGTACAATATTTTCTGACAACAAACAAAAGAAAATCATATATTATTATTAAGTAAATAAAATTCTTCATATGCAGAAATATGGATTTTTACTCATTGATTAATATACTAGTCTGTGAAGCAGATTTATTGATTAATAGGAATGTAAATGTGAAAACACATTGTTTTAATCAAATTAAAAAGCAAAGGACAAAGAAAATTTGAATGCATAAAGAAGGTCCCGAATATATCTTACAGTCATTCATCTTTTTCCATGACTAATCAAAACATAACAAGCCAATATGACAAGAAGACATAAGGCTGATTAACTTGAATAAAAGGACAGGTATGCAAATGTAATCTACTCAGACTTCTTACGGTTAAGAATAACAAATCTTTTCTTAGAATGTTTCATCACACTCATTCATGTGAATAAATCAATTTCTGCCTTAGGTCAAATTAAAGGTTCACTACAATTATTCCAGCCTCCTATACTGATCAGTGGAAGGAGGACTTAAAGCAGGAATCAATTTAGGTAAGTGGTGCCTTTGGACATATGAGACTGATGCTTCTGCTTGACACACACTATTGAGTCTTCCCTGAGCCAATAGGAAACTCCACTATGGATGTTAGTGATGTGGGATTGATAGGCCAGAAGTACTTCCAGGGAAAGCTGGACAGAAATTTGGAATGTTGTGGGGAATTCTGACAACTCTGGGAGTGCATTTGGTTCCCTGGTCCTATCACACCTCCATTACTGGCCAGCATCTATTAGTTTCCCAGGCAGTTTCAAGGAATTTTGAGTGTTGTTCATGTGTTCACTGCTGGCTGTGTCCTAACTGAGGAGTAGGAGACCCCTCTGATTTTTTTTTTTTTCATGCATTGTTCTCAATAATGTCTTGTTTTTAAGAGAAGGTTGAGGTTTTTTACCCTTTGATGATCTCTCTTGGTGGTGGTTGGAAGAGAACGTCTATTGTTTCTATAAATAAAATGGCATCTGGTTATCACTAGAAATAGATGTGACGTTTCCTTGTAAGCGATGACATATATGAACGTATTTCTTCCTGACTGTATCTTGTTACACTACTGCCAGTGCCACTGCACAGATCACAAAGCCTAGATTTTTTCCAATACAGTTGTTTTCAGGGTGTAATTGTGTAATTGTGATGGTAATTGAATGTTATTTTTTAAACAATATAAGTTTACCAAAACATAGAGAGAAGTTTGCATTTTTACTCTAGCAACATATCCAAATCATCAAAATAAAGAAACATATTCCGGAAGAGTTCATTTCTTCTTAATAATGACAACAAAACAACAACCTAATACCAATAATTGCTCACTTATTCCTTTCCCTTCATGAAAGTGTTTACTCCCAAGCAGAATTGTTGAAAATATTAAAGCACAGCTGCTTAAACATCAATCTATTATGTGGTGGTTCTGCTTTGAAAGTGTTTGATTCCTTTACAGCACTAAGATTTGAGAAGGGTTATTATTATCCTAGCCAGAATAAAAACAACCCTTTATATGAGTTCTCAATATAACTCTATATTAAAGGTCCAAGCAATATTTTTAAAACTTGTGTTAGCATATCAAGAAAATGTCTTATATTTCTGAACCCCTGTACATACTGCTTTTCACTGAGGAGGAAAAAATAGTACTTAAAAAAAAATGCAAAGTATTAGTGTGAAGCTTAGAATAACAATTCTAAAGTTTCATATAGAAAAATATCTTTTCAAAAGACATTAAATTGAAAACAGTTGCATCTAGAAATTTTGAACTTTGGATCAATCTTTTTAAAATAAGCATTATCTTGAATTTTAACTAATTTCAAAGTTATTAAGAACAATGCTCAAACTTCATAATAGACTTCACACTAAAAAATGTTGTTAATGCTTTAACTCCTGAAAATAATGGCTATGGACTACCTTCCACAGATTTCTTTCTGTGTTAATTAACCATCATATGGATTTTATTCTTGAAGTTATAAAGTAGAAAAATTTTAGTCTTCTCCTATATCTGGGGTACCTGAAATCTGAATGGTGTTTCCACATCATGCGTCTATGTCTAGCTTGTCCACAAAGCATCTATCTCCATGTAAATGTTACCTGATGAAAATTACTGCAGTTTGGCCTCATTGATGCATTTATTCTTTCTGATACTTAATAGCACATCACACATGTATGGGATCAGAACTAGCTCAATGGATAATAAAGAAGAACCATGTTGGTGAGAGAAGATGTAATAAAGACAGTTAAGCGAACTTCAGGTCAGTGACTATGCCATCCAAACTTATATTTCTCTACTCAGAGATCCTCAGATTTACTCAAACATGAATTAACTCTATGCCGATCTAACTTCCCCTCTCAGCATAAAAGTGATAGCCATAATCTATTGTAGAGGTCCAAGAGCGGAATTAAGCCATGAAAACAGGTCTCTGTCTGCTTTAGGGCCGAGTCAGCCATTTATGGCTTGCAGGAGAGCTGTGGCTATTTTTTTTTTTCTTCAGCTACATGTCTCTGCCAGCAAAAGCCACATCAAATTTTTTTGAGACTCTGAGGTGACTGTGTTCAAAAAGACCCAGATCTTACAGCAGTTACGTGTAGGTATGGCTTTTGCTATAGGTAATTTATAGGATGTGTCTGGAAAAGACGTGTGATCCAAGTCTTCCAGGGGGCCTGTAGAGATGCACAACCCTGTTTGTCATAAATTTATTTCTATAAAATCATTCTATATTTACATTTTAAGTCAAACGTCCTGGATACTTTTTATTCAATGCATGCATCTTCCTCATCTTTAACACTGGTAGTGATACTTCCCACTTCAATAAACACTATAAATGGAAGCTGCTTCCTGAAAAGAAACTGCACCAGGGGACTTTATGCCCTAAATTTTGAACAAAAAGAAGCGAAACAAATGCTTTTTACCCTGAAAATGTTGCTTCTTACAGTAATTTCTCAGCACATGATTACAAATATAATTAATTTTCCAAGGGATCACAGCATAAATCAAAGAGCTGATTAAACCATATTGTTTGTTATATGAAAATCCTATTGAGAGCAAATCAGATGCTGAAGACAAAAGGTAATTTTGGGTCACATTGTATGTTTTCAGTTACTTTCTCTTACTAGTTCAAAAGGAGATTTGAGTTGCTTATTCAGCCCCTCTCTCTCAATAAGCTATCACTCTGATTTTCAATAAGAGCAAACAGATCTTCTTAAAGAAAACTTTCTGAGTCAGAAACAAGCACAGAACACCCAGAGGCATGAGGTCTGTAGAATCTTTAAAAGGTAGCTGTAGGCAAGAGCTAAAGCTCTGGAACATAACCAAAAGCTCCAGTCTGACAAATAAATATTTAGGGGATAGACATGTATTCCATAAAAACAANACCCCCCCCCCCCCCCCATATTGTTCTTAGTATTAATTCCTTAGAATATGACTGTTGCCGAGACTTCAACGTTGCACAACAGCAACAATGTAAAGGGTTTTTTTTTTAATGCCATTGGATTGGGTCATCACTGTTCAATGCTGCCTTCAAATTGAGTTGCATTTATGAGTCAGATTCAGCTTGCCATTTTCATGAACTGAGTATTATGACAAAGGTAAATTGCTTAAAGACCATGACATTGTTTCTCCTTCTACAAAAATAGTGGGTTCATTTGTGGTCAAAATACCTTAATGGTCATTTTTGTGTCATAGATTTAGAAAGACTGATCTGGGAACAATACCACTAAGAAAGTTATAGGGAAAAAGGGAAATAGGGTTTAACATCTGGTTAGACCCTTTTTGTGATGATAATTCCATTGGTCATTGCTTCAGCCGTCCTACCAGAAATACTCAGGAAAAAGCAGACAGCAAGACATTTGGAGAAAAAATTGGTAAAACAATTGCAGCATCACCTCCTGCCTTGTATCTTGCTTTCTCATTTTCCTCTGTGAAAGTTTTCCAAGAATCTTCACATGTAGGGTGTCTTTCTCGGAGCTCAGAGTTGGCACTGTTCTGCTCCAGGCAGAGATCTGTTTCAGACTTCCCAGCTCTCCCAGTGGAAATTTGTTTTTCCTTTGGATTCAGACAAATCTACAGGCCATTCTGACAGCAGTTGGAGTTTTATCAGTTCACTTGAAGAATTTTGATTGAATTGCTGCAGTAAATTTTGTAAAAATGGTAAAGTTACTTTTTCTGATCCTGTTTTTCTTAAAATCAGTTTGAAAGCTTATGTCCTTTTAAGTTCAAACTTATCAATGTATGTAATGCAGGAAACTAATCTATTCAAGAAACTCTGTATTTGAAGATCAGAAGCTACAGGTAGTTTGGATGACAAATGAGCATGGATATGCAATGTTGAAAGTATCTAAATATTATTTTTGTCTCAAAGATACGCTATTGTGAAAAATAAGTACATATGAGAAACAATTCAAATAAGTATCAAGAAATCTTTTTATTTGGATATCTGATAGAATAAGAATGTATTTAATTTTTCATAAATAAAATAAATCAGAACATATCAAGAATATTTTACGAAATCGTTTTGCATTCCTGTCTCAATTTTTCATGTGGAAGAAATGCTCCTTTGTTATAGCAAACAGTCTTTGCAAAAATGGGTCAGACCTAGCTCATTTATTGACTGATAACACTTGAAGAGATATTTAAAGTTTTTGAAGTTTATTTATGATATTTTGTTATGAGAAACAAAGTCTGTAACATATCTGGATAAGATGCTTATAATACACTATTATGACCATGAAGAGCTAAAATAAAAATAAGGCATTACAATCCTTGGAGAAAAATATTCTAAGTAATTTGAACTGAAATACTCCTAGTAATATATTTATCCATTAAATGAAATAGTTACTGAAATCATTGACTAATTCAAATAGAAAGGAAGGAAGTACAGGAAAATTAAAACCACAATAATGAAATAAAACACAGCATTGCACAGGACTGATGACAGCTGGAACAAGCATGACTCCAAGAAGCCATATGGAGTTTCTCTGTTTCTGTCTTTTCTGGTAGCACCAGTAGAGCTACTGAGGAGCAGCTGGCTCTGTTCTGCCTGTAGCCCAGTAGGGTTGCTGATGAAGTCTGTAATCCTGATGTGGTGGGGTAGGGGGGAGAGATGTTACGGAAATCCTGCTGTCCTGAGCAGACATTTGTGCATATAAAAATTAGAATATGTTACTTAAATTTGCTCCTTCTGGATGTTTTTCCTGCTTCTTGTCTTATTCTTTTTTCTATATAGCTATGAAGTGTATTGTCAGGATATAAAATGGGCTACTTCTTTTCACCTCTTTGTTGCCTGCACAAAGCAGAGCACTTTTCAAAACTGTATTTGCTTTCTGCACCTTTCTCTACTTTGGGGGAAGTTAGAACTACAGTACACTGGATATGTTTTTCCCATTATGTGTTTTCACAAGGAAAATATTGATTTGTCAGACCTGAAAGCTTTCATATGGATGCATATTTATTTCAGTAAAAGTTTTGTTAGGAAATTTTCAGAAGAGGAAATGTGTTTACGTGGGACTTGATGTTCAGTTGTATTGATTGAAAGACAATCATTTTATAACTTTGCCTAATGTATAATCAGTTGATTCAGGAATGAGAGCTCCCTAACGACTTCAACAGATTAGTTAGTTCTGAAGAGGGTTTCTTCATTTCAAGGAAGAATTAAATTTATTTAAAGTAACAAACACTTAGATTTTCTTAAATTGTATTTGGGGGTGCTCCTATACTACTAGTTTATTCCAAAATAAAGGTTTATCAGCTTAAAAAACAAGAAACAAAGTACTGTTAAGAAATACTTGAATTTTTCTAATGTATTTTTCTTTTATTTTACTACTTTACCAGGTGAATTATTTTCTTCTCAAACCTTCTCATTGCAGAGGGATAAGGATTGACTGCTGTGATACTGTTAGAAGATTAGAAAGACTTCCTTGCTTTTCCCTAATATTAAATTATTTTTACAAAGTAAATTCTAGGAGAGTGACATTTGATGTCAACATTGTATAAACAATAGCTGCCCCGCAATTGCTAATCTATTTCCTTCATCACTGCTGATGTCCTGAAATTCACGGAACACCAGAACTGACAGAAAAACAACCCATTTCCTCCAAACTTTCCTGCTGAATAATTACTTCCTATGTTTATCTGATATATGCTTCCTGTGGGCAGTTTCCATATGTTTTCCTGTGCATGAGTTTTTTTAAGGACTCCAAGAAAAAACAAATTTGCCGAGTCCCTCCTCAAACTAAGAAGCTGAATAGATTAACATGAGACAGAAAGAGCTTTATATATAATTGAAAACATTTTATTTAAAGATTTTAATACTATTTTTACTAATAGATTGTTCATAAAAATTTACATTGCATTCCGTTTTTACAGGTGGATCAACTTTGCCTATTTATTACTACTGTTGTAAACAGAATAGTTTTTAGTCTTCTTGTTTTATTTCTGAACTCATTAATTCTGAAAGAAACTATTGTCATATTTAAATATGAGAGAGAGCTTTTATCTTTATAGGAACTTAGAGAACTCGACATGTTCTTCTCTTCAGTTGTATGGGATGATAGGAAAGTTGCACTCTTCTGAATACTCTCCTGTTAGCATGCCTTAGACATCAGCACAAAATCAATGCAGAACAGGGCTTGGGGACATAAATTTTCCAGTTTTCGTTGTTTCCTGAGGCATTCTGAATTACATGAAAGACTCACAATGCATATTTGCTGCTTCTGCACACACTCGTAACACTAGTTGTTTTTTCTAGATGCCACTTTTCTAGTAATTTCTCAAGAAAACTGAAAGATTTGATCTCATGAGGTATTCTTTGTTTTATTGGTCTTACTCTTTTAATTTCTAGCTGCTGTGTGTGAAAAGGCCCTTCAATAACATTTAGCAGAATTTTCTTTGGTATATGTTGGCCTCCAAAGTTGTGGGGTTTGTTTGTTTCCTTGTGGGAGCTATGGCTTCTTAGATATATGAAGAGTATGTGACATCATTAGTGACATCAGAATCTCTGTATGTGGCAAAATTTCTTTGGGATTCTTCCAGAAATTCTAAGACAAATGATTTTGCATCCTCAAGCTGCATGAATTTTGAATGGGTAGATAGTTAATTCAGCTGCTTATCAGATGGTAGACTTGAGTGTTTCCAAACTCTCAGGTATTAGTGTCTTCTCACATGGGAAAATTCTGATGTTGGTTTATGGAGATAAATGAGTGAACAAGTGATTAATTCAGCCACTTATGCTACTCCTTCATTAGAATTAGTTTTCCAAGTACGAGAGGAGTACATGATTTCTCTCTTAATGGAACAAAAATGTGATTTTGGATTACCTTGGCTAAGACAAATCTTTCCTTCTTGATCGAATGAATCACTCTCCATTGTGAGAAGGACATTCATTATTTGGAGCTGGAACATAGATTAATTTAAATATAATTGACTATGCTTACGGTATTAATTGAAAACAGTCTTTTACTGTAAATTAGTAGGACCTTCTAAACCTTACTAACCTTACTGATTAAGTATTTGGTGATACATGCTTTATGTAGAAGAAAAACCATAATGCATTCAGCAACATCTTGTCTTGTAACAATTTCATTGTGTTCTTTAATTGTGCTGAATGCATTCCATGAGTGAAGGTTGTTTCTGTAGGGAAAGATCTTCATTGTGAAAGACAGTATATTAAATGGCAAAAGCTAAAGCAGTTATGAGAGATGGCTGTGTCTTCAAGAGGCCGGCTTCATGTGGAGATTAATGAAGGCTGGAAGATCCTGTGCTGCGGAGAGGGGCACCTGTCTGATGTCAAATGACCAGACCAATTGCTCAAGACTTCCAGCAGTGGGTTGAACTCAGCAGAGGCTGTGTCCACCATCTATGCAGTATAAACTAAACAACACTCTGAAGCACATAGTGTGCTTCTTGAGGAGTCCTGTGCAGGGCCAAGAGTTGGACTGGATCTTGATAGGTCCCTCCAACTTAACATATTTTATGATTCTATGATTCTGTGGAATCCTAAACATGCAAACTTCTTAAATTACCCCCCTCTTTAGAAAGGGGGAAAAACCTCCTTCAAATTATTTTTTGATTTAAGAAGTAAAATCCTTGTGCAACTGATTTTAATTAAAACTCAGTAATTGTGTAGTTCTTATCTTTATGTTTATATTAAGAGGGTACAGTTAGATACTATTATCTCAAAAGAAAGTTGAAACTCTTGCCTAATTTTAGCATTGTAAAAAGAAACAAATGTATTTTAATATTTTAAGCATCTAGACTTAAACAATGAAGGAATCTCATTAGTATCTGAAGGATTTTTTTGCTATTCCTCTTGGTGACATTTCTTCTTATGGTTTCACTTTAGCAAAGCTTTATCTTTACACACAAATCCCCAGTACAAATGCAAGAGTGGCTGGATTTGATAGCAATCTAAAAGTGCACATATCTGTCATTATGGCTGAAGCCTAAATAAACAATACAAATTGTACAGTGGAACATAAGATTAATTTCTCAGTTTCAAGGTTCTACTTTGGTAAAATACTTTGTGTAGTAAAAAAAGAAGAAAAACTAAAACAGGATTAAAAAAATAGGTCAACTGAATGGGATTTCAAATATTAACATATATCATTCATGATTGCATGGTTATTTCATGGGGTCATTACCTTGTAAAACATCAGAGATTATGTTATTTTGACTGTGTCTTTCTATCTTAACAATTTGGAAGTCTTTCAAATTCAGCTTTAGAACTGATTTACATAAGGTTTTGGTGTTCATTTCAGTTCTGTTACATCCTGTACTTTGGCACTCGTTTGAGAATGCATTGCCTTCTTATCAATACACAAAATGGCTTAATGGAGGGTCTAAAAATGTTATCCTTCACTATGGCCTTAAATGGGTCTTTCTTGGATTAGTATTTTTTTCTGTCTTGTCTAGTTTTTAGTTCCTTTCTTTTTTTAATTGAGTTGAATATCAAAATGAATGTTCTGCAAGTACAAATATGCTTACGCTTTACCTTTGCCAGCTTTGTTGTAAAATCCCCTCTCCACAGTACAGAAACTTCCAGGCTTCTTCGTTATTCTCAAAATGAAGCCTGCTTCTTGAAAACACGACCCTCTCTCATAACTGATTTACTTTTCTTCGTGTAGTCTACAGTACAGGATTTTTTGCAATTGTTGCCTAGTGTGATTTCTGTATTGCCTTGGCTAAAACAATATCCAGTCTGAATAGTCATACATCACGTAAGGTATCCTCACACCGACCTGTTTGGTTCTTATAGGTATGAATGAAAGTATTGTGATGGAAATACTCCAGTGTAAAGTAACAGAATGACCATGACATTGTCAAGAACAATCACTAAGGGCCTCCATAAAATTTGAACTGATTATAAGTCATGTCATACCTTTTAATAAAAATCAAACATTGAAAAAAATGAATCAAAGGCTGTATTTCTTGTTCGAAGTTTCATGATAGTAGATGTTTGAGGGTAAACCTAAAATTTAGTGGGCTTGTACTATTCTTGCTTATTATTACAAAAAATAGTCACAACTGTCTAAATAAAATAATTAGTTATTCAGTTATGCTAATAGTGCACAACTTTGATTGTCTACACACAACATGGAAATAGACACTTTTATTCATTATGCTACTGCTATCTCCACTCAAAATTGAATCAATCTATAATTTGGTTAAACCATCATCAGAGCATCAAAATATTTTTGACTTTCAGTTTACATTTTTGATTTAATAATCAGTAAAAGGGCATCTGCTATTATGAAAAGAGTGAATGGGACTTGGATATTAGGTGAACCACTGAGGAAGCTTGTTTCCATGCCATATATACACGACTAAACAAAAAACAAACCAAAAACAGTTGTGTACATCATAACAGATACATAATATCACCTGCGTCACTACATAATTAATCAGACTGATACCAGACAAGCTTTCCATGACAGTAAATGAAAGGATTATATTATTTTGTCACATTTTTTTTCCATGCCGTGGTGGAAGTTTTTCATGACAGTTATGAACCTGACTAGCATTAGAGGTTTGGAGACACCAGCCCCAAAAAAGAGAAGATAAGGTTTGCGGTGTCCAGAGACAAGGATTCACCAGATCATTTTGCCAGCTAAGAGCAGTGAGGCTGTAGAAACATTCAGTGACCATCAGCAAACAGTTTGACATATGTTTATAACAGTCTCCTGCTTGTGTTTTCAGTCTGGGTTTTCTTGTCATTCATAAAGTTTACATGTAATTTTTAAATTTAATGACCCTTGTCTGTCAATACACAATAATTTGGAACTCAAAAACTTGTCACAGCATTTTTACTTTTACTTTGGACAGGCTTCTCCAGAATGTGTTAGGAAACAGATAGAGGAAAATTATTTTCTGTTTTCTGGTTTGATATAATTACATTAATAATTCTATTAATAATAGCAACAGTTTAATTTCAAAATCCTACAGGATTGTGATTTGTGTTTCCCCCACCTTGATAATCTGCAAGGAAAAGAAAATTTGCAGAATGGATCAGAAATCAATTTCTTATCAGAAAGTATTTAATACATTTAATGTTCCTGCCATTACCAAACCATTTAATGGGGCTGAAAGTATGAAAAATTTAGCCTATATATGGATACGTGTCCTACCTTGACTTTTGAATTGCCTTCTTTATCTGTGGTGAAAGGTTCTGGGGAAAAGGTCTTGAGAAATGGGCTATTCTCTTGTCTTTTTAGTGATCACAGAAGTCAAAAGATGCAAAGTATAGTTTATTTTTATTATTACACTTTGGTTGAGAACCAAAAGTTAAGACAAGTCCTTTGGAATGACATCAAGTATGCATTCTTTTCTACTCATCTAAAATGCTATTTGTTATGTGGGTATATTTCAATGCACTTTGTCTCAAGGCCTATGTGTTTGATATAACACTGTACACAGTAGATATAGCATTATGTAGATTGCAAAACAGCTCTAAGCCAATGTTTTAGACTGTGGCAGCACAATAACCATGAGTTGAGCACCAAAGAATGTGGCAGGTAACCACAAGCTATAATTCTGGCAATTACAGAAATGATATTTTGAGAGACTGGATGGCTGCAGTGGTATTTTTATGTTCCTTCTTGAGGTCTCCCTTCAAACTTAACTACTCCTTTTTGCTTAGCTGGGCTGGCACGAATGTTTAACTTATACTGGAAAAGCAAGATGTTCAATTCCTATGTCTTTCCTCTGCTTAGTACGTCAGTGCATGGCAAGCAGATGCAAAATCAATAATATTATATGCAAAGGATCTAGGATTTAACAGTGCTTTTTATTTCAATATTTGTATATTTCTTCCAGAGATTTCAATGGTATTTTATTAACATGGACAGAGAAGACAGATATTCTGGATTTTGCAAAAGAAAGCAAAAGAGCTAGCATTTTTCTCACAGCTGTACATATAATATATTAGGTACCAAAGGGAAAACAAAACAAATATTATCACTTGAATGGCAAGAGAACTTCATATACTGAAAATATATTTAGACAGACAAAACAAACTGGCACTTGAGGAAGAGGTGTCGCTGCCACACATTTAAGGTGATAAAACACATTTTAGCATATTCATAGTTGTTTGGCCTCAAAAACAAGTGTTTCATCTAATTTTGGCTTCAAATGATCAGATAGAATGAAAAGTGAGTAAACTGTACAACTATGTAAAAGCCTCATTTAAAGTGACCTCAATATCCTCATATTTGAATGTTTGTGTATTAGCACATGGTTATTAGCATAAGGCATCCTATTCATGCCATACCTACTACAATTTGTACCAAATGTATGGCTCAACATTTCCTCCCTTACACCTCCATCTAGTGAAAAAACTCACAAAAAAGTGCTGCTGGTTTCCACCAAATGCAATGACAAACTTGCTTTTGTCTCACTCTGTCTTGTTCAAGAACTGAGCTGCTAAATTTAAGCATTAAAATCCCTAGCTAGTTTTCATAGATAACCTGTTATCCATGATACTTTTTCTTAGCAAATTTTTTAATGACATATGACATTGTTCCATTAGTTGTAGAGCTTGACCTGATGTTTCAGTTTTGCTGGAATATACTGCTAATAACCCCTCATACATGATGTTTTCATCTTTTTTGCTGGTGCTTATTTAAATATTACTGCTAACGTAAATCACATTACATCTTGTTATATTTCTTTTGGCTATTATTTTTTGTTTGATGGTCCAGTAATGAAACGATAAATCATTTTTCCTGAGAAAATATACAATTTATTTTTTCTCTTGTAGTATGTAGTAACTCTTTTCCTCTGGTAAAAACGATGTGATTCAGTGGCCTATTGTATGTGAATATATATGAAGATGAGGAAGCATAAATGACAGTTCCTAAGCACAGGTGCCAGAAAGTAAAAGGCAGAGTTCATACTTGCCATGCAAAGGCACAAATACATTTGATTCACTGAAGTGAACCAGAAGATAGACTGGCTTTTCCCTATTTTTTTTTTTTTTTTGGGCAGAGGTATCATATTCTTGCAACTGTCAAATACATCTGCCGTTGGGTTTGCTTTTCATGCAGATTTCATACCTTATGATGTGGAAGTCTGAGAAATACCATGTGGACAAAACTAGTATTGCACATGTAAAATGAGATCAAGGATTTGAAAACTGTTGACTTTCTTTCCTATACTGACAACATGTTTTGGATTTAATCGTAGCATAGTCAGCTTCTATTTTTAAGTGTTGCCTGAGTTGAAATAGAACTAACACATCATTGTAGGTGCAATAATGCTGTAATAATTTCCACATGTGGTATTTTTTCCCTGTTATTTCTTAAATTGAAAAATACTTAACTCCCAGAGAAACCTATCAAAGTTGAATAATCATAAAGGTAACACTGATATACATCTAACTATAAGGTTTCATACCTTAATAGAATATGCAGCGTGCCAGACCTATAACCTTTAATACAAAATAGATATTGGAGTGTGCTTAACTGTCCTTCCCTGGACAGTTACACTTCTGAAAAATCATGTGTAATTAATCAGAGAGCAGCAATCAGCCAGTAGAATTCCTGATGCAGCCTTCTGTTTCTAAACAACTTTTGGCTTTAATAGATACCTTTTTAGTAATTACCTTAACTGCTATTTAACATTTACTTTTCCTTCTAACATTGCTAGGATTTATTAGTAAGAATAAACTAACAGAAACTGGGGATTTTCTTTGAAATGTCTGAAGAGATTAACCTTTTCCATTTTCTCAGTGCTTTTAATTTTGGAAGATACCTTTAGGATCTCACATTGCAATAGATCAGTTTACCATATCTTATATTTAAATCTACAGGAAAGTTATCACTTTATTTTTTGCCAGAATAATGGGGAGTTTGTCCCCATTACAAGAAAAAAGATGCGGTCCATCTCAGAAATAAAGGAAATGTTGATTTATTTATGTGCTCAATTATATATTTTAAATAGTAGCAAAATTAAAGTGAAGCAGCAATATTTATATAGACTGAATGAGTCAGTTGTACATTTATATAATACTCCAAACATCTTCCTGATATGAATCAGCATGGTGCTGAATTTGATAGAGATATAAATTTATATCCATTGATTTTCTGATCCTGCTCATTATATATCGTATCGACAATTTTAGATTTCATAAAATTTGGCAAATTCTTGTCAGTCTGTGGAGTACATGCCTTTACAAGTGTAAAATCTTCCTTGGAATGAAATATGTCCAAGTTAATCCATTTGTCTTTGTTTTGCTCACCTGCTGGATCATATCCCTTACACAGAGAATATTTTTTAAATAAGCAAAATCTCTTTAACAGGAAAGATCATAATTGTACTGCAAGGCACAATGCAGTCTGCCGTGTCAATAGTCCATGTTTTATAGTTCCCGAATCACACACTGAAAGAGCTTGTTGCTTCAGTGGCCTGAAAACTGAACATGACAAGAATACCTGCTTGTATTTACTGAAAATTTGTTTACTTTTTTTTTTAAAAAAAATATAATCTGAATTCAAATTTCTTCAAGACATTTTTCTGAGATATAAGTTCTGTCTTTGTTACTCAGATGCTCTAATTCTGGTTTATTTTGAGTCTTGCAAAATAACATTGTAACATTGCAAAATGAACTCAAAAGGATACCACAGTGTATCAGTTGTGTTTCACATTTACATTGGAAAACTCCAATAGGCACATGGTGGAGCCAGATTCTGAAGCAGTGACGATATTGTTCAGCCTCTAATAGATCTGAAACTTGATACGTGTGACTACTTATAAAATTCTACTAGAGGTGCAAACTAAGGTAATCCTTGCTGAACATCCTCATGTGATCCAACCTTTGTATCTTCTTTTGCTTTCTATTTCTTCTTACTTAAAATCACAGTGGATGTGCGAATCTGTTTTCATGTCTGATTGTCCTTCTCCTTCATCTGATCACTCAGGAGCATGCAGACTGGGGAAGGTGCTCCCATGTGATTTTCAGAGATGGTTGAAAATTTTGGAGTAGTTTATTCTCTGCGAGGATACCTTCCCCTCTCCTGGGTGAAGGAAAAGGTCAGATGTTTCCTTTCACATGCGAGAATTGAAATCTTTCCAGTGAAACTCAGATTCCAGTAGGAGAATAAGAGTGACATTTCTCTTCTTGTGACAGATTAATATTTACTTCACCTCTCTGAAAGTAAAGATCAGATAGTAGAAAACACTTAGGAAAAAAAATATAGCAGCATAAGAGTAATAATGAAAGAATCTGAAGGGAAATGTGACTGCAAATATTTAATATCTTGTTTAGAGAGTAAGGAAAGGAAAAGTTTTGAAAATTCCAAGCAAAAATGCATAAAAAGATGTACTTTTCCTACTCAAATATTATTTTCCCAGTCAAAAATGCAGTGACTTTCTGCCTTCAAATTATTAAGAAAATATAAAAATACTATTCAGGAAATAAATCACTGTGAAAAGAAATAAGTCAGTTAAAAATCAATTGTTCATCTAACAGTATTTAAATGGTTTGGGTTTTTTTGTTGATACTTGGTTTATTATGTGAAGTCCCTTACAATAAAGAGATGTTTTAGGTGAAGTTTGGAAGGAAGAGAGATATTTTGGGCTTAACTTCACTGATTAAACAGCGTCCAGTGTTTAGTGTGATTTAGCTGTAGCTGTCTGATGTGATGGGCCACTCTAATAAGAAAATCTCCAGACAGAATAACATTATATCTGTCTCTGTGTTTGTTTTTTTTTTTTTTAAATACATATAGATTTCATGCTATTGAAATAAAGGCTATTTCCATAAGCTGTGAATATCTGAGCTGGGTACTGCTGACCACAGCAGCAGCCATTACAGCTCATGATAGCAAATGTTAGGATATGTAAATGAAATATTGTTTTATTTTCTTTTTCATCTTTGAGTAATTGTCACATTCTTTATATGCCTGAGCCACTTTCAGAATAAGTTATGTGAAAATGGAACTAATTAACATCTGAAAAAATGTGATGGTGTTGGTTTGTAAGATAAAGAGGCCAAAACATCTTCATTTATCTATATTAACCAACATTTTTCCTTTAAATTAATTTTTGGTCTATGAAACCTGATGTTTCTTGTGAGTTTCTGTTATTCCACATTTTTGGTGCCGTGTCTTAAAATTATGTTGTATTTTAGCCCTAATCAAGTAAATATAAAAAAAAAAAATTTCTGTAGAGCTGACCTGCACAGACATTTTTAAAATTTTTAGCCTAAACTTTATTTATGCAATTTATTCACAAAGAGAAGGTTTAACATTTTTAGTATCTCTAAAAACCAAAACTGTACAATTTTTGTGTTTTTGTTTGTTTTGGGGGTTTTTGTATAACTTATTACAAAATGAAGCAGAAGAACAGAAAGAAGTAATAGAAGCAAAAATTTTAGTAGACTTTTAGAGACCTGAAAACAATTTTCTATATGAATTACTGTAAGTGTTATTAATTTTGATTTCACATATATTCCAATTTATTCCTAGATACAATCCTGACCAATACATTGACTTAAGCAGCTGATATTGTAGACAGATGTTAGTTCACATGTGCCTGGATTAGTTTTCTTGAAGAAATTTACAGATATGGACACACTATATAGACATCTAAGTTTTCAGAAACTAATAGGTTACAGATACACTTTAAGATTTTCAGGCCATGTGCTTGAAAACGTTTCTGCATTGTGTCATATCAATTTGCCACTTGAGAACAGAAAGGGGGAAATGAAGTGTTACTGTCACAATCAGCTACTAGAACACATGATTTCATTTTAATATTAGAAGGTTATATTCACAAATGATGATGGCTTTTGCGTTTTTTAGCTCTGAGGAAATAAGGGAAAGGTGTTATGAGTTCTGAGCATCTGGTTTATGTTTCTAACTTTCCTATATTTCTTAAAGGTATTATGTACCAGTTTATAGGGCTATAGAAGAACAAATGATATGACAGAGTAGCCAATATGAATCATTATGTTCCCCTTTTAGCTCCTATTTTTTTTGGAACTTCTGTAGGGTCGAATTGCAATTTTACTTAAATACTTCTGTTTTTTCTTGTTCTCTGTTTAAGAAAAAGATGAATAAGGACACTACTGTTCACATTGTGGTAGGGAAGTAGTGATTGATTTTGAACAAAGATTGAGTGACTTTGCAAATCCTTCTTCCCTGCCCCACCCACTTCCAACAAAAGCCTACCTTTCAAAGAAACAAGTTTTAGCAGAAGAAAAATGTGGCAAAGTGGTGCTTTCCAGTTTCCTTTCTCATTCAACAAATGTCTCTTCCAATTAATACATTACTGTTTTCTTCATCAGAGCTGGTATATTTATATTCAAGGTGGCACAAAAAAGAATGAAACTTGAAAGCATTTCAGATTTTATACTCAAATGCTGGAAATTGGATGTATTTTTTCATTATTCTTTTTCTTGTTTGTTACTTGACTGCTACTTGCCTTTCAAGCAATCTAATCTCATCTATTACTGTGGCACTCAGTCTGGTTGCAAATAGGGGGGAATTGGAAGGTAATGGGGTCTAAAGTCTGCATCTTTGGGTCTGCTTCATGTGAAGTACACACATTCAGTGTGTGCTGGGTTTTCTGCCTCCCTGCTTGACTGATTAAAGATGAAGGACTAAGTAAAATAAAGGTAGAAATCTGAAATGTAGATTTGGTTCCAAAACTGACACTCAACTTTCACCCATACCTGGAAGCCAGATTGCAAAGGACATATCTGGAACTGCCCCTGCCCTGGCAAGGTGGTGCAGTTGACTGCTCAAAGACATCCTTGAATTCATCTCCTCTAAGAGCTTTGAGAGAGAAGCCTTGGAAGGCAGATTTCATAGAAAACATAGAAGGAGAAAGGTTATTCTTTTTGTCATACCTTTTGCCAACAGGTTTTGCAATGGGAGCACTCAAAAGAGGCATTGCAAATCATATAGATTTTTTTCTCTACTAGAGAAATTTGATCATAATTTATAACAGTCAGAGCACACCAGGTGTTTTGGGAATATTCTTTCAATCCTGCCTTACAAACTCTTATTAAAATGAGGAGCTCTAGCAAATTTCCTGAGTAAGAAGGTGGTGGTTAGGATACTTTCTTGGAAATGGGTTGATGTAGATTCAAACATTGCATAACAATGTTCAGCAATGCAGATGGAGAGCCCCTATCTCCTCCCTTGTTTACAAATGCTTTATTTTTCATTCACCTTAGTTCACTTACTGCCTGAAGTGGTGAAGCCTGAAAGACTTTTGTTGCTCCTAGGATATGTCACTACATCTATGATCAGGGCACTCTCCTGGTAGGCTGGGACAAAGGGTGTTGTTAATGTGTGGACACGTGTCTCTCAATCTATTGGCTACTTCAGGTAGCTCAGCAGGATGGTTTTATACGTATCTTTCTCTTCGACATTTGTTATCTTCATTCACTCTGTGAGTACCATATGTTATCCTAAGTAACACGAGTATTAAAAGTGAGAAAATAAGGTATTTGGCTTAGTAGTATGCAAATTAATCTGCATATTTTTCTAAAATCATCTGCACATCTATAGGGGCTCAGTGTTACACCATTGACTAAATCTTAAACACTTTGGAATGGCTCATACAAATAAAACTGAGAAAAGGAATAAGTCCTGGTTATCTGAAACCCCTGGTTTGAGATATTTAATACTAAAGGTTCAGATGGCTACTGAATATACAAATTCAGTATATTCTTTCTTTTAGAAAGAATATTTTTCTCTTTATGTTTTATTGTTTATTTTAGCCTTGTGTATTTTAGACTAAAATTCTGATTTTTTATATTATATTTACCAGTATAATAACCAAGATAGGACAGTCTAAATGACTAACAAAATTACAATATCCTGAGAAGAGAATTGTTATGAGGTGCAATGCCTTCTCCACAAAGATGACCTTGGAAGTGCTCTTTCATCAACCTACTCCCAAGGTCATCTGCAGTTTCCTACAAATTATGAGACTTGCTGTTTTTTTGACTTATAGTTTACGTGGTTTGTGGTTGCTTTATTTGTTTAGTGTCCTTTTTATTTATATGATTCTCCCACAGGCTAAAAATCTATTGAGTCATATGCAAGCAGTCATCATGTAAAAGTAAAGTACTGCTTCATAACTTTTAAAGTGAGAGTCTCAATGTAAAGTGCAGCTAAACGGCATTTCAATGTAGTCCTAACATCCTCCACAACAGGCTATGCATTGTAGCAGGTTTCAATGTGGAGCTGCAGTCCAGCTAACACCATTTGACCCAAGGAGTGGCTCAGAAAGGGTATAGGAGGTCTAACAAGAAAAGTCATGTATCACAGCGCATCAGTGAAGCGGAGCGATAAATACAGTCAGTGCCTCAAATACATGCATCTGGCAGGAGATAAACTTCCTCTCCTTTTTTTTGTATGTGAAAGACAAAGTTGGACATCCTCTCATTTGTGTTAAAATACCTTACCATGGTTTTGAACTCATTATAGAAATACAGTCCCAAGATTTCGACCCTGATAGGAAGCTTCTCTCTCAGGTAGCGCTTCCTAAGATGGTACTTAAAGTCAGAGGTAAGGGATGTTTTCTTGACCTCATGGCTAATCTGAGTTTGTCTAATTCCCCATCTTTAATCTATGTCTGCCTTGATATTCCTCAGTGTTAATTTGATATTCCAGCATCCCTCTATTCTACCAGATTTCCAATCTACCCACTCAGCAAACCCCATGAGAAAACGGAGATATTGGCAAAAGAGGTTCTGGATTACAGGAATTTATTTTCAGGCATGCCTGTGAAGTGTCAGTCATGCTGTTAGCACTAGATAATCTGAAACTGGCAAATGTGAGGAAATTAAATTTAAAGCTGGCACTTGATCTTTAATTCACTGTTCTGCATGTTGTAATGTTATAGTTTTACAGCAGTGTGAATTAAGGTTGGAGTAGCATCAGACTTTAATCTGATTTATCTGGTTTTTGTCATTTTAATCTAGTTTAACAGCATGTTTAATTTGGAAGACTTTCCTAGTCATCCTAGGGAATTACCTTGTAGTACATCACAGCATTTGATACCGAAATCTAAAAAAAGAAGTCATCAGAATCTTCTTTCTTTTACCTGATAGCACTGATATTAGAACATATGTTGGAGTATAGAGTGTCTAAGCAAGAGCCGTAGGTTGACTTGGACGTTCAGCACTGTAAGGAAAGGATTAGTTACATGGAAGAGAAACTTTTTGAAATATTTTTTTTTTTAATAATTGTCTACTAATGTCATTGATGCCAACAACAAGATGGTGAAACAATCATTAACATTAGAGCGATTTATTACGTATTTACGTTTTACAGATATCATTCTACTCATATTGCTTTCACAACTGGAATTTATTAATGAAGTAAGGGTTCAGTATATTTCCCTAACTTCACATTTTGCTGGACACACTTCCATCGGAATTCAGTGACAGATTTATTAATATCCACTACATATTTTTCCTAATTTTACTGTCAGTATTGTCAGTACTATTTTAACTATCGCTCAAATCCTTATCCCATGACCTCACTGTATTTTATTGCAGTCTATTTTTAGATGGACAGGGGGAAATTCATACATTCTGCATACACAGTAGGAGAAGGAGGGTAATAAGCAATACTCTAAAATTCAAACATTTCACCATGTGTCTTGACCTTGTCAGGGAACAGATTTTGTCACCTATGGACATTTACTTGACCAAGGATAACACTGCTGGCCAAAGGAAGTCTAAAGCAAGAGTTGAAAGAAGAACTGTACAACTCGCCAGAGCCCATCATGCTGCTGATTTTAGCTTCTTGGTAGCAACAAAACAAGATGAAAGGTCAGCACTGCTGGAGACTAGTAGTCAAGGACAGTTATGAACTTGTATTGGAGATAGCATGTGCCAAAGGATCTTGGCACCTCAGAGCAAGGGAAGCAACAACACCAGCAAATCCTCCTAGTTCTGTGCCTCACAAGTCGAAAGGCAACCTTAGAAATGAGTAGAGCCTCCATAGGCTTCACAGGCTGAAATTGTTTAGTATGAGTTGTTCCATGCATATCTTAAAGCTAGAGATATGCCTTTTTAAATCAGAGGTTAGTTCCCAAACAAAGGAATGGAATAAAATTTTCTGTCTATGTGAGCTTGAATTTATTCACCAAGGTAAAAATGGCTGTCTGATTTCAAATGAGAGCAAGGAGATGACATTTGGTTGTACTATTTACTTTTGAACACAACTAATTTCTATTTAAACTTAGCTTCAGGGACCAAATATGAGAATTTTGGTGTACATCTTCCACTTACATGATTCAAAGGCATTTTGTGCCCTCTGGTGACCATTTAGAGCTCCATTTTGCAAGATCAGGTGCACAATTTTTGGTATTAGGACTCTATCTGACTTTTTATTCATAAGTTGGGCTAAAAGACTAGTTTATTAAAAAAAGAAATAATTAAAAAACCCCAAACCAAGCAGGGCTAGCTGTCTATACACTTTTTTGTACACTAGGTATCATATGCACTTGACAGATCTTCATCTGAGTCATGCTGGTTTTCCCAATTCTTTTTTGATCCTGTAATTAAAACATCTAGAACTGATCTCATGAGGTAAAATTGGGAAAGAATCATTAAGTGAGCTCTTTGCTATAGCTGAACTACCACTCACCACAAAGGGAATTTTGTCAAAGTACAAAAATTGTGCCATAATGACAGCACATCTTATATTATAAAAAGTAAGATAATTTCCATTCTGGAAGATTGTTAAATACCTGCTGTTCTATATGCCTTTTGTGTATCAAAACTTAACAAAGTCAATAGATCTCTTACTTGTGAAAATCTTGTCCTACTGTGTCTTATGTTTGGAGGCCTCACTAGAACCAATAAACCACATGTGGGAGCTAACCACTGTTCATTTCAAACAGCATGCAGAAACAGTTGAAATTAAATCTTTGTGGCATATAAATAGGTATGTGTAAAAGAGTGATCAAATTAAAAAGTTAATGTAACAGTTCAAAAATTGTGAGGTATTACAAAGACATGCAAAATACCTAGAACTCAGCTGAATAGGGTTGTCATCAATACTTTTGCAAAGTTGTAATTTAGTAATAACTTACTTATTAATTTCATACAAAAATAATCGACAATTTTATGGCATGCAGTCACACCACACTAAGACACTAATCCAGTACTGTAGGGGGAAACCATCACAAACTGTACTCTCCCCCTGAGATCGTCTTTTGGTGTCCGATTATTACCCTAAAGTAGCAGAAGGGATAATCGGTCCTTTTTGCACCATTGCAATGTATTGCTGATTTTTTTTAGGTTTTGGATCGGGCCCTAAAGGAAAGTGGTCTGACATACTAAGACTAAGAAAAAAATCAAGAAACACATGCAGTATCTGTTCTCAAGTCTGCCATGGATATGTTGTTAACTTTCGTGTAAATCTCTTAAGTTGAAAAAGGTGTCAGACTTTTTAGTTGGGATAATAGTAGTTACTTAAGCTAGTAAAATGTTTGGACAATTAATTAATGTTCATGAAAAGTTTCCAAATGAGTTAAAGGTGTTAGAAAGTGCATAGAATTTTAGTATTGTTAGCAGGTCTATTTTTAATAAATCCCCCTTGATCATAATTCATTATCCCTCCGAGACTTCATCCAAGGCTTTATAGTCAACACTTTCTCCTGCAATCCATATTAATTAGCAATATTGGTCTGTTGGTTCTACGGTATTTACCATTTTTCCCTCTGGTTTCAGAACACTGTAATTAAAGCATTCCTAAGAGAACTAGTTAATGAATTGACCTGAAATGCCTTATTATAGATCCTAGTGAAAACTTACTTTTAAAATGTACTACAAAGTTTTGTAGAGTTTAGCTGGAAATCCACTGGAGCCTGGAACATGATACCAACTCCCAAAAGACAAAAGACAGAGAAGCACAAAGTATAAAATCTCAATTTCCTTCTACCTCTGTTTGTAAATCAATCTTGGAAAGTGCAGCATTACAACGGATTGCTCATGCTAGAGTGGCTTTTGCTTATGTAAAAGATTAGTTTCTAATCCCACTATATGAAGGAAGGAAACGTATTTCTGCTCCAATCTGAAGCTCCAATGATTTCATTAAAGTTCTCATTATGGAATTAACGTTTCATTCTTTGTTTATTTATATCACCATTTGTGATCTTACTTTCCCTCACCCCTATCTACTAACTGTATACAAGTAACACTAACAGGAAACTTTTATAAGCAACTTGCTTTTTCTTGTTATTATCAAGGGTCTTTTTGTTATTTTTAAGAACTAGGACTCTGGGTGTTTGGGGGGTAAAGAAAACATAAAGATCCTGCCAGAAATTGTCTTCCAGAGTGACATGCTATTTGTAAGGCACGCAGTTTGGTTATGCAGGCATTTCCCTTCTCACAATTCTCCAATTAAAATGAATAAATTCCATTCTTCTCAACATTTTTCATATGCTGGATTTTTGCTATAGGATAAAGAGAGAAACGAACAGCTGTCTATGGAAATGTAATGATGGAAAAGGGAAAGAGCTGTGGCTTTGGAGAGGGGTGAGAAGGGTGGTAATATAATAAGTTGAAGGAAATTCTCTTTATGCCTTGGGGAAAGAAATAAGAACAAATGAAACTCAACATGGGAGTGCCCAAAGCCTGCTGATTTATTTTATGTACTTATACATTAAGGTTTGAATTAGTTATTAATGCTAATTGATATTAGTATTGAAACTGATGGTGTTTACCATCTTTGCCATGGGCAGCCAGATTTAGCACACACTCAGCAAGTGACACCAAGGTGTGTGGTGGGGTTGACGCAGTGGAGGGAAGGGATACTATCCAGAGGGACCTGGACAAGTTTTTGATAAGGACACATGCAAACATCATGAAGTTCAACAAGGCCAAGTACAAAGTCCTGAACCTGATTTGGGACCACTCCAAGCACAAATACAGATTGGACAGAGAACAGACTGAGAGCAGACCTGGGGAGAAAGACTTAGTGCTGTTGGTTGACAAGAAGCTCAACATGAGCTTCAACGTGCACTCCCAACCCAGAAAGCCAAATGTATCCTGAGTTGTATCAAAAAAGGTGTGACCAGCAGGTCAAAAGAGGTGATTCCCCCACTTTACATGCCTCTTTTGAGATCCTGCATGGAGTACTGCATTCAGCTCTTAAGCTTCCAATGTAAGAAGGTGCAAGTACAAAGAAGGCCATGAAGATAATCAGAGGGCCAGATCACCTCTCTTATAATAAAAGGCTGAGACAGCTGGAGTTGTTCAGGCTGGTGAAGAGAAGGCTCAGGGAAGATCTTATAGCACTTTCCAGTAGCTAAAGGAGGCTTACAGGAGGACTGAAGAGGAACTTTTAGTGAGGACATGTAGAGATAGGAGAAGAGATGATGACTTTAAACTGAAAGAGAGTGGGCTTAGATTAGATATAAGGAAGAAATTCTTTACTGTGAGGGTGATGAGACACTGAAACAGAAGTTGTGATGATTCATACATAGGAGTGTTCAAGGCCAGGTTGGATAGGGCTCTGAGCAATCTGGACTCTGTCTTTTTCCATGGTAGGGGAGTTGGAATTAGATGAACTTTAAGGTCCCTTCCAGTAGAAGCTCTTCTATGATTCTAATATAACTTTAAATATTTTTTCTTTGAGCTATACTGAGGAGAGGATCTCTTTTCATTTAACTATGTAGCTAGTAAATTGGACTTCTGTGAGATAAAAGTCATATGAGCTAACTAATACATTGCTTTGGTGCTAATAACAGTTTCCATGGAAAATTGGAGTTTTATGAAAAACTGGCAAACACTTGAAGATTACTTCTCTACACAGTAATCTGAAAATACCACATACTGTTATGGTAGTCTACTGAAGTGGTATCATTTTTGTATAATAGAAAAAAAATCTATCACAGTACCTAAGAATTGGAGGGTGTCCAAAACACTATTATAAAATAAATACTTCCATTCACTCTGGTTATATGTTAAAAAATCAAAATAATTTTTTGAACTATCCTAATTCACTGAATTTAAAAAACTAGACACAGATTTCAGAAAGATGAATGAGAACTACCCAACATCACATTCAGAGCCAAAAACAATGCCATGATTTCCCTGCCTTGAATCCACCTTTCCGCTTGTTGGAGATGCACTTACCTCAGCTCTCAATGTTTGATATTGAATGTTTTTCATTAAATTCATCAAAGTTGAAACCTTTCTTGAATCACAGGAATAACACAGTATAGGAAACTTACTTTAGCTTGGAATTTGACATTATAATTTTAATGGGGTACAATGTTGTATTCCTTGATTTCAATAAGAATTACTCATATGCTTATAGTTGATATGAAATAATTATTCTTGTTAAAGTCATAGTTCTGTGTGAAGACCTGAAGACAGAATTATCTGATTAATCCTGATCTGCTACATAAACTGTTTCATACCTGTGCTTAGAATCAAGTACTTATATCAGCTAAGTATCCCAGAAAGGCATGGAGTGGTGAATATGAGCAGAAATACTAAAACACATAAGATCAACATATTAAACAGTTTCCTATCTGAGAACTACAATCTCTGTCAGGCTAGGACTCATTTTCCAGGAAGGATTTTAGGAACCCGTGAATATGTGGAAATTAGTTTTGCATATTTGAAAAAACAGCTAACTGGAAATGGAAGAGACACAATAGTTGGGGAATGTTTGAGATATAAGAGTTCAAGGAAAGACATCTCATTTATCCATGCTAACTCTCTGTTTCCTAGTAGCCATAAAGTTTCATTCTCAGACCTCCAAAGGTTAGTAGCTTGGATTTAAGACCTAACAAAAGGAAGCTCCAAAGCTATATGTCATGTGTCAGTTATCATAAATTTATTGTCAGTTTTGGCTTACCATAATCTTTTCCATGCTACTGAGCAGGAGATCAGTATGAACATCTAGTTTTACACCCAGCAGTGGTGAAGTAACTGTGGTATTCATTAAGGAAGCTTCAGAGTTGATGTCTTCCGCATCTGTGCTTTAAAAGTATGTGGTTTTACAATGTGGGAATTCATTTTCTTCAAGCTGAATGGTGATAAGTTCTGCAAATCAGTTGATTTGCTGAACAAAAACAGGGCCATAGATTTCAAGTCCATGAGAGAAGGACCTTCAATAATTTAGTATGAAAACAGTTAAACGACGTTGTCATTATTTTATTCTGTTTCCTCCCTTGGGAAACTTTTTAAAAAATAACAATTCAACTGTGGAAACTCTGAAATTCAAGATGCAGGAAGAATTATTTCATTTGAATGTCCCAATACTCACTCTATGGCATTGTTAAATATTTCTCATTTTATTAATTGGAATGACCCCAAGAAATAGAACCAGTGACTCCTGAATTTTTCAGAGAATGAATCTTTTCATTTGAACTAATGGTAAGCTACCCCCAGAAAATTGAGTTTGTGTTCATAATGAAGTTATGAAATCTACTGCTGAATTCATTAAATTGGAACAACTTTTATTTTATTATAGTAACAAACACAGCAAATTAATTTTCTCAACGAGGCAACAGTATGTGTTTTTAATAGAGAACGCTATTATGTGTGAACAATTAAAATCATTTACATTTGGAGAACATTGATTATGAATGATGTTATTATCCCATTAACATAGCAAAACCAATCAAAACTTAATGTTTAAAGAGTTGAAATTGTGTATTTAAAATAATAAGCAAATTACATGCAGATGTAGGCAGGAATCTGGAACTTTGGTATGAAATGTTTGCTGTGTCTTGCCCATGTGATTAATAAATTTGCACTGTCCCTTAAGGTCTAATTAAGCACTATACACTGTAACACGGAAAGCTCCATATGCATAATTATCCATTGTGTGCTTGCTTATCTATTTAAAATATTACTTTCGTTGTATTTAATTATGTATGAAAAATTATGAACGTCAGTTTATCTGTGTAATCTTATCAAATTATCATTCTGCCTATCAAGAAATGCCAACATTTTAATTCTTCACAAAGAAGCACAACTGGAGGATGTAAAATTACATTTTTCAGGAAACTGTGGTCTTTTACAAAATGCTGTTATGATTGTGTGTGTGTATGCATTTCTTTTCCTAACAACATCCTTCTGGATAAATAAAAAGCTGTATGCCGTTGGATGGGTTTTTTTATTGAAATAGGAAATTAACATCAGACAATCCTATAATGTAGTATGGATACCCTGTAGTAAAGAAGGGCAGGTCCTCCTGCAAATAGGGTCCTTGTTTCCTATCACTTTCAGACTCCTAAATTTTTTTCTACTTCAGAGTCAGTGTGACCGGGGTTAAAAATTTTACATTCATCTGCAGGCAGCAAAAAAACTCTGTAAAATTATACATTAATCCAGTAAGATTTGTAATATTGCCCTTGAGGACTTAGCTTGCCTGAAGGTTTTCAGCATAGGCTTGCAACAAGTCATAGTGAAAAAAAAATATAATCAAAGCAATAGTAATTCTGTTTAACAAAAATTGTTTTCAGTGGAAGCTATGAAAATAATCTTCTCAGCCTGGATGGCTGACTTCACAAGAAGGCTGCTGCTCTATTACCTGCTGCTCTCAAGGAAATTTAGGTCTCCTTGTACTATCATGGGAAATTGAGGCTGGAAACAAACCTTCGGGGGTCATCTCGTCCACTGCTTTGCCTGAAGGCTGGATCAAGGATTCCTGATGATGTTTGATGACGTTTGTTTGACCTAGTCTCCCTAAAAAGGTTACTAGAAGGTTTTTAAATCTTTTTCTGTTCTTAAGTCTTTCAATTGCCCAGAAGTCAATAAGGTGATTACTCATATGTCTTGCCTGAGCTCCCTTGCATCAATCACTGTGCAATTTCTCATGCACTTCTTCAGTGTGAATCAGATTTTTGCCTTCTTCTGGTGATGGCATTTAAGTCTAAGAATTACAATTAATCCTCACTTCATTAATCAAATTAAAATAATACTGTGGATGCTGAGGACTCTGTAAACTCTCTGTCTATAGGAGGAAAGAATATTCAAATGAATGGACTGTTATGATTTGAGGCTAATAAGTAACCTGAAGCAAAGTAAGTATATGAGAATCAGAGTGGTTTTTTTCAAGTAAACTCGACATTTATAGTCACGTTGGTGGCTAAGAAAATATTAGCAATTTACTCTGCCAAGAATAACAGTACATTTTATATAGACTGACAAATTATACAATGAAAAAGGGGGAGATTTTTAAGCTATCTTTAGAAAAGCTGCCTTTGAAAAGCAATTCTTATTCAAACAGATGTGGCTCCAGTTTGCTGCACATCTCTGCTGGCAACCAGGCAAGTGCATGTGGAAGTTCAAAAGACAACTCCTTTACACCCAGAAACCAAAGATTTCTGTGCAACTGCTAGTTATGTCTTTATTTTCATCCTTCTTCTCTGTTTGTTTTTTTTTGTTTGTTTGTTTATTTGTTTGTTTGGGGTTTTTTGTAATTTGGATTCATTTATCCACATCAAAGTTTTTTTTAATCTGGTAAGAGCATTGCCATATTCTAGATTCAAGATGCCATGGTATGAAGAAAAATGCACCTTGAGTGGCACAGAGATATCTAGACTCTTCCCAATGGATGCAAGTAACTATCACCTTACCTTTTGATTTGCATTCATCTGCAGACATACCAGGAAATGTCCCTGTTTGATACCTTCCTGACACAGAGCAGAGTATAGGTCTGTCTGGATCAGGTGAAGGACACTCTGTTATGAGGATTTATGGAGTACCTGTACTGTAGTTACTTCCCTGTCTCTTCTCTCAGAAGCTGCTTTTCCATAACATGGCTTAGCTTTGGATGCTGCATGACCTAACCTTCCAACCCTGGCAGTGGGTCTACCCAGTCAGTCATAATGCTCTACCTAAAAGACAGAAAAGGGAGGTTCATTCTCAACAGGACAGACAAGGGTTTTTTTTCAACCAATAATTAGAGAGAGGTTGGTCTGTAATCACTTCATGCCTAAAATGTTCTTGGCAACACTATAATTTGGGTATCAAAGATGCCGTTTTTGCATACTGAGTAGACTATCAGTGGGGCTGTAGTCTGACTAGCTATGAGCTCATGGCAATCACAGAATTCAACAAATTACTTTTCTACTCCTCATTAACTTTAGCTTTTGCCTGGATCAGTTTGAAGAAGCTGTAATTCATCTAGGCTTTGGTCTCCTTCCTGCGCTGAGAGATAACTGGTAAACAGCAGCATCTGCGTGGAACAAGAGAGTTGAGGCTTCACTTTCAGTTAAAGATTGTATTTTGTTTGCTTTTGCTTTTTCTTTTTCTTTGCAGACAGCAGAACAGCGCCAGCTGAAATGAATCTTTATGATGAATAAATAATTGATTCAGTCCTCGTGAACACCCAGCTGGATTAGTGAGACAGGAAAAGATTTACACCAAGCATGCAGTTGCTCTCTACACCACACAGTCAGAGAAAGCACAATTGCTTGTGTGTGACGCTATTGGCACTTGCTTGCCTGGTGGTCACATCTGCACCACTTATGGTATTCTGCCAGAATGTCAGCTGGGGCAAATTAGTGTCCTCCACTCAAGCACGATTTAGGTCACTGTTTGGAATATTTTTTTCAGCAGGAAAATATACAAATGAGTGCAATGAAAACAAGCATAGAAAAACATATATATGATAATAAAAGTTTTTTTTATCTTCCTAAATATGAAAAGAAAGCCAAAATAGCTCTTTCTCTGTTTCTTTCTCAAATTAGATTAATAATATATTTGGCGCCACGAGTTTCTCTCGCAACTTTGTTTAATAATATATTTGTAATAGTGACTGAGGACATGCAGCAATATCATGGGCATTCTCACATCAGTGATTGCTTCATAAACCAACAAGAAATTGTTTTCTCCCTGGCCCAGATTATAGCTGAATAAATTCAATAACAAAGTGGGTCAGACAGATCAACTCAGAAGCTGACGTCAGAGAACAGCATACGGCAAACTAGGAATAAGTCACCTAAAAGATCTCCAGAATGAATTTCAGATAAACCCTCTTAGCATCCAGTTGCTCTGATGGAAAAACAAACTAAAAATAAGTAAATGAAAACAGTTCCCTTTGCTACTTTGCAATCAAATTTTATTTTATATAAGCTCTAAAATTGTTCATTATTTCTTCAATTTGTGTGAATAATAAAAGTCGTTCTGTAAAATTGCAATTTGAATTTTTAAGTAACTTTACTAATGCCTTGAATTTCAAAAAAGTATATGTGACAGTTTATACATAACATTTTTAATTATTAAATATCATGCATGCTAGTAAGATTGCTAGAAATTACTTGCTTTTCCCACTCACTAGAAAATATTTACAGTGCAAGATATCCTAACTCAACAATTCCTATCTTCCCCATCCTTCTGCTTGACATATAACTAACTAGAGAAAAAGGTCACCTGCTTATTTCAAATGTTTGTCTAAAATAAAAGAAAATACATACGGTAAACTATTTAGTAGATTTCAAAGCTTTGTCAGAAAATTTTTAATCAGCCCCTAAGTGTAAACCATTATTAAGGAATAGGGTTATTAAGACAAGGAATCTTACAAGGAAATGGAATGTCTTCATAAGATTTTTTTGGAGGAAAGAGATTCGTGCAAGAAAGTTAAAATAGAGTTTTCACAAAAAAAAATTGTTTAGGATAACTTAGACAGCTCTTTTGTACTCTCAGCTCTAGACTTTTCAGGAGATTGCTAACAAAACGAAATAATGTGTTTAAACAAAATAAATGAGTGGGTGTATCATAATAATTTGTGAGGTCACACTTTGAATGCTGTGTTCGGTTTTTGGCCCCCCCACTACAAGAAGGACACTGAGGTGCTGGAGTATGTACAGAAAAGAGACATGAAGTTCGGAAGGGTCTGGAGCACAAATCTTACGAGGAGCAGCTGAGGGAGATGGGGGTGTTTAGCCTCGAGAAAAGGAGGCTCAGGAGGTAACTAAGTGCTCTCTACAACTACCTGAAATGAGGTTCTATAATATCATAGAACCTATAATATCAAGAATATCATATATAATTATCATATTCTGTGATAATTTCAAGTGGGTCACTTGAAATTATCATAGAATCATTAAGATTGAAGAAAGCCTCCATCCTTGACCTACAACAATTAATTTTGTTCTGATTTAGTACCAGGATCCAGAAAAAAAATTGCCTCTCTTCAGTTGTCTACTAATTTCAAACAAATTGTTTAAATTACAGTTGTATTGTGCTCTGTCCAGCTCATGGATCCAGTAGAGACCTGAACCCCTTTGCAGTTGTGGTCTTCAGCAGTACCTTCTTCCTTGGATGACATAATGGTGAGCACAACATTGTCCTTTCAAACTTGTCTCCTGCTCCTTTTTACTTAACTTTTTAAACTGCATCCTCTCCTGTTTCTCTCTTCCCATTATTTTCCTACTGCCTTGGAGCTGTTTTGATTCAGGCGTCTTACAGATTTTACACACTTACTTACTCTTTGTACTTCTCATAATCACATCTGTTGTCATACAAATCTATGTTCAGTAGTCTCCACTTTTATCTTTGATCTGGAATCTTTGTCATGCTTTCATTTTATGAATGTGATAGTTAACTTGACATGAGTTTTTTTATACGATAGAGTCAGGGTTCCTAACTTCTGCTTCGGTGGAAAGATTGTTCCTTGCTTTTTCTTTTAAAGAAATCTTACCTTGATGAGTTATTCACAGATAATTTCCAGATATCTTCTTCAAAACAGTTTCTGATTATTTAAATTGCCTTCCTTATATCCTGCCTTTGCTATTTATATTCTCTGTTGTGCATAGGAAAGACAACTGCATATAAATTAAATGCATAATTGTGTCTTGCAAAACCAAACAGATGAGTGAAGTGTTCTGTGGCAGATGTTAACCACACTTCTTGTCTCAGCTCCCTATCTGAGTTCATGGAAAGCACCTCAGAGCAGAATAAAAAATAAAGAGAAAATAGGAGGAGATCCAGTAAAAGAGGCTGTAAACCTTCCTCCCTGATAGAGCTCTCTGTTGTGGCATGTGCATTATCCACACCCCAGAGCAGTCATGTAGTTACCTCACTCTGGCAATCCTGCTAGGAGCAGCTCTACATCCAAAGTTACACGTGAGACCTGTTACTTACTCTTTATAAGCCACTGTGAGATGCTTGGAGCCAAATAGAAATGTTCTTGGCAGTACTGGAAAGAGCCTTGGATTTGGATAAAGACAAAGATGCTGGCAGGAGTTTGGTCTTGTGGACACAATGCTAGGGTTGTTCTTAATTAAAGCAGAATCAGGATTCTCAGTCTCTAACATCCTTCAAATCCCTTCCCTGCAGAGAATTGACAGCTGTGAAAAAAAGGATGTCCCTCTTCACTCCCACCAAGTGGCCAGGCAGATATTCACTGGAGTGCTGTAACAAGATCCCAAGGTTACTTGTAATCCATGAAAATATCAGTGTGATTCTTCCAGAGGAGACTTATTTTGTTCACAGAAATCTGGGGAGCTACTTATCAAACACTGCAGAAATAATTCACCAATGTTGCAAAGCTTGGATACAACACACAGGCTATGTTAGAATAGGTTGTTCAGAAAGGTATTAGTAGTTTCCCTTTCTTAAGGCACGAGGAAAACATATTTAATTATGTCATCTTATACTTTTCTATTTTCTTTATGGGAGGTGAGCCTTATTTGTACACTGAGAGTTAAAACAAGGGATTGTCTGTATGTTTTCTGTCACTAATTCCTCCCTTACTGGAAAGAGTCAGATACTAGTTATCAGAGGGCAAGGGTTGAATTCCAGTGTCAGTTTTTTAAGAGAAAGAGTAAATAATATGAAGAAAAAGGTTTTACGACGCTTTGCCTGAATTTGAGCTACTATGTATAGTATCAGAAGAAGAAAAGCCAAGTTAATCTACAGAGAATTTGTGAGGGTGGAACCCCTTCTTTCTACATAAAGATACATATATTAAATTTAGAAGTGGAAGAAGATGTAACCACAATAAGTAGCAGAAAATTTAGGGTAACTGCCAGCATTGAAAATCCCTTCAATACACTAAGATGGGACTATTTAAATTATGAAAAATTCTGAAGCGCAACATCCCTATTAATGTTTTGATATGTTTTAAAATAGTGCAGTTAGAGAACAGTTGTGTTTGCAGGCAAGGTCACCTGGTCGTACAATTTAGAAACTGTGGGAATGGTAGGAGATGGGGAACATCATTTTGCAGGATACTGCTGTATGGTGCAATCCATGGTGCAACATATGGCATAGCAAATTTGGGGGTCTTTAGTCTGCTTTGTAAATTGCTTTATAGACACAAATTATTTCTGAATGGGAAAAGAGTCTTGTGTGCGATCAGTTCTATGATTTCTTCTTTGACTTTGTGACTTTATGAGACATTGTTCATGGAATAAGCACTGTGAAGGATGGTTTTGGTGGCAAACTGATAAAAGAATTTAGGAAAAGTTACTGAGAATATATTTTAATTTGTGCATTTTGACTATTTTTTTTCTTCTGAGAAGTCTAATTTAAGCACAACCTAGTATAAATTACAAAAATTTAGAGTGGTTAATATGATCAGCAAATGAATAATATCAAAGTACTAGATATTGATAGATTGTAGTTTTCTGGATTTATCTTGGACATAGCAATCCAGCACATTTAGCCTCATCATTAATCCTCATAAATAATTTAGTTCCTCATTCAGACTCTAAGATCTCTCTTTATAGCCAATAATAAGGACTTTTAATTGAAGGGACAGCATGCTATTGATGTTATTGGTGTTTATTGTTGACTCATTGCAACATTCTTTTTTCAGAAGTATGGTTATTTATACTTTTTAGGCTCAAGTAACCTGACTTTAGTGATATTAAGAATCAAATATAGGCCATAAAATGTTCAATAAATTCACACTTTATAAGGAAGACATTTTAGTGGAGATGGAATGGAGAAAGTGAACCTGTTCAGTACCAAACCAAATAACTAAAACTTCTAGAGTCCAGTCTATATTTTTTTTTCATTGCTGTCTTGTTAGTTTTATGAGGATATTTTACACTTATTTTTTGGTATTTCATAGTATAGGCTTCTTAAGCCTAATTAGGGCAATGACATATCTCTTTTTTTTTTGGCATTTTTTTTTTCTTTGACTTTTTTCAGAAAATTTCATTTAGTAATGACAGAATTACAAGTTAACCATTATTCCTGGGTCTATAGAGTAACGACATATTGTTGACACTGTGCTTGTTCTCACAGGAATAAGCAGAAATGAGTCAATAATTAACTAGATAGGCCTTCACTAATATGATAGATGAGGCACCATGATATCTTTTCTAAAAGCTGATCTATTATACTGGTTTTTTTGGTTTTCCCTCCAGGCTGGAATCATAATACGAATAAAGTTGCAAGCAGGTGAAAGCAAACTCATTTGAGGCCTTTTTGATATTTAGGAGCTAACAAGGTTTGACTGTATAATTTAGCAAAGTTTGCAAACTTCTACCTAATTAAAATGAAATGGGCTGATACATAACTTCTGAAGGAAAAATATGCTCAAGCTTCATAGCTTGTGCTCTCAACTCAAAGCTAGACAAAACATAGGGCAGGTATAAATTCCCTTTGTATTTCAGCTGTGACTGAAGACAGATTAGAAATGTAGGAATTTATCCCATGTGATTCAGAAATTAGAAAAACGTGAAACTCATGAGAACTGAAACCAGCTGTTCTTCTGTTTCTGCTCACTGAGCATACAGTGACAGGTGATATTGTTTGTAGACATCCCATCCATCAGATTTAATGACTACTTACTAAAACTGTTTAAGTATTCAACAATAAGTCATAGTACAGCACTTTTCTCAGGAAACAAATTTCACCTGTAAGTAAGAGGGAATAAAAGCCAGAAAATCACAATTCTAGAAAAAGTATTCATTTTAAAATATTGTACATGAAGGAAAAGAAATATTGGTACCTATAATTATACCTATAGAAGTTGATAATATCTATTGTACTTGCAGGTCTTGTGTGAAATACTTCATAATTTTCCAAATAACAGAAGTCTAGTTTGGTTTATAACATAAAACTGACTACAGAAATCAGTGGCTATGACGGAAAGAGAAACTGATTTAGATAGTGACTGTTACAAACCTGATGCAGCATAGAGTCACCTTTCCATCAGAAGATTTTTGACACATTGGTACTGAAAAATGTCTTGATTATATTGAGTGACAGATGATATTATTGTACTAGTTTCAGTAAGATCATAGGCATCAGCAGAAATATGAAATTTGTTCTTGCTGTATAAACCCCTCTGTTGTGCTTTCTTGTCTTTCTGTCTTTAGATTCATGCCTTCTTTCCTGGTGCCTGCTTCTAATTTTCTTGCTTTGATTTCATTTTTTTGAAGAATAAAAGAATGAAGCCTGACAAAGGCTTTTTCATACCATTGGAATGATAGAGCAGCTCACAATATCATGAATTTTGTACCTAAAAGTATGCATAAATATACAACTTTTTTGAGAGAGGGAGTGAAAGTGCTTTGCTGAAATAGTATCACCAAAATTTTCTTCATAAAATTCAGGTTGATATTAGGCAGTCGAAAGTTTACAAATTCTTGACTTGAAGTTTTTTGTCATTTCTACAAAGACTGTTTAAAATAAATAAAATCATATCCTCTGGATAAGAGGAAAGTTAAAGTTGAGACTAATAATCTTAAAAGTCCTTTACAGTTCTGGAAGGAAGGGCATAATGATCTGAAAACGTTGAGCTAGAAGCACTGAGGTTTCTTAAAATGTCTGTAAAAAATAAGACTTCTTAGCTGTTCTTTACATTGTTAAGGCAATGTAAAAGATTATGTAGTCTACATTAAAAACCTTAAAATTCACAAGATATTTTTATTTCTTATTAAATTTACTTTCATTGTTATTTTTAATTGTGGTGTTTATTTTTTTCCAAGATAATAAAATGTTGTGAAAAAATTTTTTACCATTCTCGGACAGAGATGCTCTGACTAAATGTCATGGGGTACTTCAGGCTGAAGAGAATCTCAGGAAGACTCTTCTCCAAACTCCTGCTCCAAACAGGGTTACCCACGACATCAGAGCAGATTACTGAAGTCTTTAATCAGTCAAGCTTTGAAAACTTTCATGGATAGAGGCTGCAAAGCTTTAGTGGGTAACCTGTTTTTCTCTCCAATAATCTTCTCTGGGAAAAAGGTTTTCATGCATCCTGATGGAACTACTTTATTTCAACTTCTGCTTCTTGATCTCCAGCCATAAAGTGCTATAGGTCAACTCCACATTTTTGTAGCTGTTTCCTGGGTACTGGAATAAGATTGGTTGTGGGCCTGAAGCCCTTTCTCCCCAAAACCCCCTCTCATGGCAGACAAGTCCCAGCTCCCTCACATGGTTTGCAGAGGGCAAATGCTCTAGCCCCAACCACCTTAGTGGCCTTTGCTGGATTCACTCCAGTTTGTTAATAGCTTTCCTGTACTGGGGGTCTCAAACTGAATGTAATATCTAGATGAAATATCTTTTTTTTTTTTTTTTTTTTTTTTTTTTTTAAAAAAAAGA
>VXBA01005131.1:112951-143324 GCA_013399895.1 Serilophus lunatus | reverse complement strand
TTTTTTTTTTTGTCTTCCAAAAGAAAGGAAAGAATAACATTAGAAACATTCAAAATATGATGACAATGAGTCGTGTCATCTGGTTTAAGCCTATTTAGTTAGCTACGGTCCCAGTGAGAATGTATTTTTCCATTGTTAACTCCACTTTGACTTTTTATTATTGTATTTAATTTAATTTTATTTAATTGCATAAATTTACTTTTCATTTTATTCTGTCATTCTTGTGCTTTCTTATGTTTTCTTTATATTTATTCAGGTGTATTAGAGAAATCATTGAAGCAAAGCTCCTTCCCTCTAATGTTCTTGAAATACCTCTTTCTTCAGAATATCTGCTTTGTAGAAGTTTTACTTTTATCCAGGATTTGAGCTCTAGACAATTCCTTCCCTTATATCCTTTTTTTTGGTGGTATATCTCTAAGACATTAAATAAACAATGTTTCTGTCATTATGTCTCCTCCTGTTTCCAGCATGAAGAAGGAAATCATCAAAGAAAAGGTCAGATGAGACAGATCTCATTTTTAAAATTAATAATCTTTCCAGGAGAGAGAATAAGTTTTCCGCTAAGGCATGATTTTCCGATCGTGTTAAGCACCTGCAGCTCCCACTAACTTCATAAGAATACGTGCATCCTAATCATCTCTGAAAAATTAGCACAGTGCACTTCTCCAGTCTGCCAAACACAGCAGGAATCCAATGGGAGTAAAGGCATTTATTCTAAAGCAGGTGCACATGTGGTTTCAGAAGGGGCAAAAAAGGGAATGTCTGAGTTAGGAAAATGTTCTTTCCCATCTTTTCATCTAATCCTATATTAACTGTTCCATGTGACCAACTTGCTGGGCATGACTTATTGTCAAAATTGCAGGAGATCATACAAAATAGAGACACGGTAAAAAAATGAGTAAAGAGGGAGTTAAAAATACATAATATTGGTGAAAAATAAACCACTCATACATTTTGAGATAGAAAAATAGAGTAGTACAAAGACATTTTACTTTCAATTGACAATTTAAAAAGGAATTAGGCAGTGGTTCTGAGCCTTTGTAAGAAAAAATCCTAAATATGTGATACACTTACTTTATTTGGAGAAGTCAGGAGGTGTTGTTGCCTTAGTATTCATGAACAGAACTGCAAAACTGCATTGCTTGTCAACCAGCAAAGAAAAGAAAGAAAGGTCTACACAACTCCCAGATGTTCCCCCCATCAAAATAGGCATGGCAAGAGGGGAAGTGGGGTGTTTTGTTCGGGAAGTGGATAAAAAAATTGTTTTATTTTAATGGTTTTATGTTGACAAGTTAGGAATGAAGATATTGAGAATGCTGTCATTAGAATTATTTGTCAGGTGATATGTTATCTGATTATAATCTATCTATTTTTTTACTAATAGGACAGCATAGAAAATAATACTTTCCTCTGGAGTGGCTATGAGACTCGGTGTCTTTGAAAGCCAAGAGACTGTGATAAAAGACATCAGTGCAAGGTGTATTGCACACCTTCAGGTAACACAGTCATGAGACCCACATATTTCCTATAAAGACAGCAGAAATATGATTTCAGAGGCACTAAGCTGGATATGATAGAGCAATTAAAGAAACCAAATATGTGGTGTGATGACTTTTCAGATCTTGTCTGAACTTGTCTTGGCCTGTTTTTAGTGTTTTCTTCCTTTTTGAGCTGCAAAACCTTTCCAAAGATCAGGTATCTATTTCCTGATTTGTTTAACTTGTGCTTAACTTCCAAAAATATTATGTGATGTAACCACATTTTTTCTAACTGTAGTTTTAACAACTAGTTTTTCTCTGCAGAACAAAATATGGCACTCTAGACCAAAATACAGTGTTAAAAATGAGTGTGGTGTGATGGCAATGGGAACATAGGATGTTCTGTAGAGGTGTACAGAGTGATAAAAGACAGGGCACAGAGTGACACTGGAGACTCTAGGGGTATAAAAACTCCAGGGGTATAATGGTAATTTAAAGAAGGAGCTGAGGCATACAGGTTTAGGGGTACCAAAAAGAATAAAAGGTAGCAAAGAGAATAAAGAATAAAAATCTGAGGAAATTTAAAGATGCCTGTCTTGTTCTTTCTGTGGAATGATGACTTTCATGGCCTTAGGACAGAGAGCTGTGGTGGAAAACTGTATATCAAGAATAAAAGTGTAGAATACAGAAAGCTTTGTGTAGCAATTTTTAATTATATAATTAATGAGATTTGATTTCTATTAAGTAGCGATTTTGGAATAGAAGAATGTTCACCACTTGATGAGCTTAACTTGACTAATAATGTTAACGTTTTTGTGCTTTCACTGATTTAATTAGTGCTAACAATAAATTAACAATAAATTCTTACTTTAACATACATGATTTCCCATAAAAAAGAGTTAGAAATTAACAAATGAAAATTTGGTTCCTTAAATTGCCAATAATGGTAATTTTAATCTTCTATATAACAACTTGTCTGTGGAAACTGATCTCTACTTTTAGCTGAAAAATGTGCGTCAACTTGATTTGCAATGAGTATGAATTATACTCCAGAGTTTAATTTGCTTTTGCAGATAATGGACAATATCTGAAGGATGAACAAACAGTTCTGCAGCTCAGCTGATGTCTGATAACTTGGTGAACTTAATAGCTGTAGGATTAGGTATCATAGTAATCAAATTCTAAACCAAATCATAACAAATGAAAGTTAAGAAAAGGCATCCAATGTACCTAAATCTGTTCTAAAAAGCATTTACTGTTAATCCAGTGTTGGTATGACTTGCAATATAATTTAATTTTTTAAAAATTAAAATTCAAATTTAAGAACTATGCAAGGATCTCTCTACAGAAAGTTTTGATTAAAATAATATAATTATCAGTATAAAAAGATACATTCGCATAAACAAATCTCAGAGCATCTCTGTCATACTTCAAATGGAAATACTGGAGGGAAAAACTTTAATTCTAAATTAACATGCACAGAAATTGATACTGAGATAATAAAAACCATTAATTATGAGTGACAAAATTATTTTTATAAACATTATAAATATTATATTTTATAAACATATAAACATTACTTATGTTTATAAATTCAGTTTTAATCTGTTTTAATAATGTTAAAATAGAATCGTAAGACGGGTTTGCTTGATTCACAGCAAGAATTAGAAACAATAAAATCTTCTCCCTCTAAAATGAATATGTATTTTGAAACCAGCTCTCTTGTGCAGGGCCAGGGATTGGACTTTGATTATCCCTGTGAGTCCCTTCCATCTCAGAATATTTTATGATTCTGTGAATCTAAAATGACTAAATCTGACAGTCCTGATCAGAAATAGGTTTTATGATCTAATGCACGTATTATACCTTGGACAAAAGTCATTGAAAGGTCTAGCACAGAGAAATACCCACAACCACCTTAAATAGTGCTCCTCATTTCCATGGAAGTCAATTTCTGCATGGAAGTGCAAGAATCGAGTGGCTTAATTGCTCATTTGTCTGTTAAACCTCCGGGATAGTGAATGTTAGTTTATTTGATGCATAAATACTCCAGAGTAATTTCCCCCATATTTATTTTCCAGTGGTGCATCAATCATACCCATTTGACAGGGCTATGGAGAGCATAGTCTTTTGGACTGACTGTAAAAAATTAAATATGCCAACCTCTTCAGAAGGTGATAGGAAAAGAGAAATTCCTATACGACTAAATGCAAGCATCATGTAATACATATTTCCATCTGCATATTTCCCTAAAGATGGAGGACTTAGTAATTCCGTATTATTCAGCTCCCAGAAAGTTGGAGAAGGAGTAAAGCAGTATCTTAGACTCCTGATCACTGTATACATGTCCAGCATTATTTAGCAAATTATATACCTGAGGTAAATAAAAAGATAAATTATTTCTGTGGCAAAAATCAAGTCTAAAACAAAAGTAGAAAACTTCCCCTATAAGAGATAGCAAAAAATGAAGAGATAAAATAAAAATGACAAAATAAATCTGGATCTTTTTTGATGGAATGTGAATTTTTCTACTCTAAAAAAACAAACAAACAAAAAACCCACCAAAAAAACCCCCCATTCTCAGTCTTTGTGTTCAGCCTTCATAGTCAAATCTTCCAGTGATGTCTTCTAAAGTTGGTTGGAGGCTGTAGGTGTGCCTTCCCTCACTTGAAACCATGCCAAGAAGCAGGAAACATGCCAAGAAATGGAGAAATGGAAATGGAGGAGTTTGCTAGAAGGTAAAAAAAAAAGCAACAAAAACCAAAAAAATTAGCCTACTGAATTTTTGGGCATCTTTAGAAAAGTATGATACTAAACTGTGAACATGACTTCTACATTTTCAATCTGTAGAATAAAGAGGTTCTTTTACTATTCTTGACTGTTACGGTATCTATAAATCTGCATTACATGTTTAAGGGTGAAAGTGTCTGAAACCTACCTACTTAAGGACCCCAGATCCAGCTAATAAATTTGGAGTAGTGATGTTAATTAAACATATGAATTCATAAGAAAAAAAGACAACACATCTTGTTTTCAATAAAATTTGAGTTGTTTTCTTTGACAAACATGTATCTATGTATATGTTTACTGTATTTTAAAGTGTGATCACTCAATGAGATTGATCTTCATACAACTATACAACTATGTGAACATTTCACAAACTGAAGTCAGGAACTATAAAAGTTTGTAGATGAAAGAATAGTAATCACAAGAAAGATAAGATTTTCAAGCAAGAGCCTCAACAATTTTATTATTATTTTAAAATTAAACTTGGTTTATTCTGAGTAAATTACATCTAAAACATTTTGTACCTTTTTCTTTTGGTGTATTAGATCCAAATACATACAGCTTTCAAATAGCTTCCAAATGATCATGTATTTGTACTATTAGTCTACCACTATTCATCTAACATATTTAGGAAGTTTTCTTTTCCAAAACTTAGATGTCTTTTATTTTGAAAATTTAATGTTGTCTCTTATCTGGAGAAGTTGATAAAACGAGATGGATAATAAATGTATTTTGTTCAAATGGTAGCACTGAAGTCATCTGAAATCTCTTGGGATATGTTGTTCTTATTTTCAACCTTTTGCTCTGGTATGAGCTAAGCAATCCATTGGACCTCCAACATAAACATATTTTTCTTCCAGACCAAATAAATCAAAATCTATACTCTATGAGAAGCTTATTGCCAGAAAAACAGACAAATTTAGTGTTGGCTAGACCTAGGTTTTATAGTTTTTGTTTGAATAGCTTCTGGATTTCTACAATGTATGGATCTGCATTACATAAATTATGCAATTAGCCAAAGCCTTGTACTGTAAACCAAAAACATATGTAGCATGCCCAGATCTTCGGCAGTAACAAAGGTCACTAGCAGTGAACAAGGTATGTCCTTTGCCAGAAAAGCAATGTTACTGCACCTGCACTGAGCAGCCTTTGAAACAAGGGTTAATTGAGAGGTTAGCGTGATGATGAACAAAGTAGTTGAAGATGATATTGCAGCAAAACCAGTCACATATGCAACTAATTTGGCGTAAACCTCAACAAAGAAAACCTTTAATAAGAAAGCAGAGAGGGTGTCATTACATGTGCAGTAGAAATCCTTTTAATTATGCCACGGTAAAATACTCCCTCTTAGCTGTAAGCTAATGCAGTAGACTCATAGTCAACAGATTTGTTGCCTAGTGAATTAAAACCAGATTAGGGAAGGCTACCATTGCTCAGTCATCTTGTTCTGGTAAGACATAATAAGAGTTAATTTGATCTGTTTGCTCATCAAGTACTACTGGAATCTGTGCATGCGTGTATGTGTGTGACAGAGAGGCAAAACAAATAATCAGGACAAATTTCGCGCAGAGCCCCTGATTTGGCAGTGTGTATGTATTGCCTGAACATACAAGAGTTGCTGGAGTTTGGGAGGCTTTGCATCTGGGATTGGAACACTGAGGTCAGATTTCAACAGATTTCCAGGTGCCTACAGATGTTCAGAAGTGTTTCTAGAATTCCTTAAGCAGGATAAAGCTACTTTGACTTTGGGAATGTGGACCTCTGCAACTGCAACTTTTGGTGGTTAAATACTTTAGGAATCTCGTGTGTGTTTAAGCGGCTTTATGAGCTGAGATGCAGGTGGCTGCATTTCTCAAAGATCCCCTTAGCCCATCCCCCTTCTCTGTCCAGTTCTGCTCAAACACTTCAGCTTCCAGCTTTCTCAGAGCCAGAAATCCTCATTCAGTGATTTTTCTCAATTCAAAGGAGGCCATCTCTCTTTCCAGTTCTATCATACCATATGAAAATCACCTGCTTCACTCTGTGTTTTCTGAAAATACAGGATGGTGACATCATAAGGAAGACATAGTTAAGACAACAACTTGAAGGAAGAGAAGTATCTTTCTTATAAGAAAAATATGCACACTTCCTTCAGAATGACTTCTTTACTAAAGTTATTTAAATTTCCTAAACAGTAAGGTACTTCTTTTCAAATGGTAGTCCACAGATTTTCAGGTTCCGTGGAATATTTCTGCAGGGGAGTATGTAAAAAATAGCCACATTTGGTGACTATTAAACCATTCTTTTCAGTAACATTGGAAACAACTCTTAGTAGCCTTACATTTATTAATCATGCCTTTACAGATTTACTAGAAAATATTTGTGGTTCCTACAAATTAGAAGAAAAGCATAAAAATAATTACAATAAGGTATGACTTCTTCAGAAGCTGTTATGATCCGTGAGTTAGATGTGTCCCATCACATCTTCTCCTTAAATCATTATCCTACCGGCTCAAGTCCAAGGCCCCATGTAAAAAGGTGCCACAACAAATGCACAGAAAATATAGTGCCAAAAAGGAACAATGTTTGCTATGCATGCACCACATAAATGAAGTGTGGATTTGCAAAGCAATACATAGGCACTGCTTCTCGCATAAAGTGAAAATAAACCCTGCATCATTCTGCAGAGCCTTTTTAGCTTGTTTTGCTAAGTCTTGTTGGAAATAAACTAAACAGTATGTCCTCACAAGTTATTTGCAGAGCCTTCCAAACAGGATCTTGGCTGCTTTTGATGGTTTTTAAAGTAAAATGTGAAGAGAAAAGGAGAGAAGGCTTGATATCCTTACTATGATGTAGCTGTGCACAGTAGACTTTCATTTAAGGTTGCAAAACCTTTAATCAATAACAACACTATACTATTCTGTGTAAAATAGTCAGAGTATACACTGGACTTGGGCACCTGCTATGGACTTATTTAATCCTCAGATGCCAAGTGACAAAAAGGGTCAGGATTTGGGAGATTGATGAATGTCTTACCAATATTAGGTCTTACAAGTTTTCTGACAACCATTGCAGTTAAGATTGAGCATTCGAGACTGAAAGAGACATGGGGGTTCCTTTACTGAGGAACTAAGAGATGGCACAGAATGCTCTCAACTATAAATTTGCTGAGGAAAGCGATAGATTCCTGCATGTTAAGAACCAGATCTGTTGGTAAGCATTCGCAGAAGTGAAATCACAGATGCCCTAGAATGCCCTGGGTCACTCATAAAATATCCTCACAACATGAGAGCTTTTGAATTTTTGTTCCTGTAAAGTAATTTGTTGGCTCTATGCACTGTAGTAGAAAACTTTTCGCCACACATTATTTTGGACTTGCCTTTCAGATAATCCTGTTTCAAATAGCAACCTTTTGCAAATCTATTTAGTTTATTTTCAGCTATATTTTCTATGTGATCTTATGTTTCTTTGGGTAATGCTGAGAAGAACAGTAGTTGATGGCAAGGACAATTTACATTGTTACAATTTTTTCCACCTAATTTTTGAGATATGAAATAAATGTCTCATCATAGTTCAATTTTAGTGCTGGCAAGACTATTACTTTTACTAAAACTGGTGAAATGAAGATGCTTATTTTATCAGGTGGGAGCTGTTAGCTGGCTTTTTTTCCCAACTGTGCTATTATCTACAGTGCCATTTCTGAAGGTTTTAGTCCTTCTGTCCAGAATTTCTTTTAAACCAATCGGAACTCTGGAAACATTTCCCTGAACAAGACCTTAGTTTTTGTCAGTGTTTAAGAACAAACAAACAAACAAACAACTTTCTAATTTTCTAGTAGCCTTGGCAGCTGTGGAGAAAACTTGAATGTTTCCTTCAGTAGTCATTTGTCGTGCTTGCAGTGGGTGATTAGTGAGAACCTGGGGTTAAAGCAGGAATGAAGGGAATTTGGAAACAAATCAGGAGAGCAAGCAGCGCAGCGGAGCTCCCGGGGCGTTGGTGGTATAGTGGTGAGCATAGCTGCCTTCCAAGCAGTTGACCCGGGTTCGATTCCCGGCCAACGCAAAAGCATTTTTGACACCCTTCCCAGAGGGGCGGCGCTGCCCTCCGCAGGGATCTCGAGCGGATGGCAGAACGGGTTGCCAGGAAACTCCTGAGGTTTTAACACAGAGAGGCGGATGAAATCTTGCACCCTCATAAAAGGCACTGGGGAAACAATCAGGAAAAGTCCCTGTGGGACACCGCGTTGCAAATGAGACAGCACGGTGCCCCTGCAAAAATGAGAGCTAGGAAAGGTCTTGGCTTCAGTAGACGTAACTAGTGTCCGTGGGCAGAGAGAGGTTCTGTTCCACTGGGAAGTGGTGAGGCCACTCATGGATGAGTGACTGGGGCTGCTTCTGGACTCCCTGGTGCTGGAGAGGCATGGGAATACTTGTTCTGTGAAGAAAGACTTCAGCCTGCAGAAGAGAGGGTGAAGGGGGGTAATTTTATTTATATGTATAAATAGCTGAAGGGAGTGTGCAAATACAGTGGAGCCTGGCTGTGCACAGTGGTGCCCAGCGGCAGGACAAGGGAGAATGGGTACAAACAGACACATGAAAAGTTCCTTCTGAACATTAGGAAACAATTTTTCACTGTGAGGGTGACCAAGTACTGGCACAGGTTATCCAGAGAAGTTGTAGAGTCTTCATTCTTGGAGATATTCAAAAGCTGTCTGGACATTGTCCTGCACAACTGACTATGTCTCCCTGCTTGAGCAGGAGGGTCAAACCAGATATCACCCAGAGGCCCCTTCCAACCTCAGCAATTCTTTGATTCTGTGTAACAAGCCAAGCAGTCAAACCAAAGTGAGAACTGAGGGCAGAGGACTAATACAAAATGTTAGTGATTTCTCTAGGAGTGGACACAGCGCTGGACTGAGAGGCAAGGCAGCCAAAAGAAGTGTTACTCCAGTAGAGTTTGAGGAATGAATGCTAGCTATGGTTCACCACAGAGCCAGTAGCTAGTGTCTTCACATGATATATCAAAGTCTAAAATTAAGTACCTCTCAGGAAGACTCACTGCCATAGTGCTCTTTCAGGTCTCTGAGAATCCCATCAGTTTTTGTGTCGCAATTAATCACTGTCAATCACATGGCCCAGATTCCTTTTATACTTGAAATCTGACTCTTGAAAACTGTTTCAAAGAAAATTTTCTATCCCAAAGCAATTTCCAAATAATTTCTTTTGTATTTCCAAAAGCTGTTTAAATGACAATTACAGACAGGACCAACTCACATGGTGGGCTGCAGTCTATGGAAGAAAACATATACTAAATGTTCACTTTCCCCCTCCTGCTCAAGAAGGAGAAAACATGCTCTTAGATTTATAGAAATCAAAAGAAGCAAAGGGCTAAAGGAGCTGAGCTACTCAAGCAGTTCTGACCATTTGCACTTCAGAGCTAACTAACAATAGATAATGACAAGAGTTCCTATGAAGAGTGGAGACTGGGAGATACAAGCTGTGAAAATGTAGTTAAAATACACCAGATATATATACAAAGGGTTGATATTTGAAAGAGAATGAAATCCTCTGTCCTTCTGAAAGAGGATCTGGAAGCAGTGGGTGCTATGCCAGCATGAAGCAATGTACTGAAAATCAAATCAGAGAGGTTTTATCTGTCCAGATTCTCATTGTAACTTGTATGATCCTAAACCCAAGCTAATGGGTCAAAATGATTAGCTGCTCTACTTGAATTCTGCTGGGAAAAAAAAAAAAAAAGAAAAATTACTTGTTTACATAAGCCTGGATACCACTAGAGGGAAAATCCTCACAGGAAAGCCTGCAAAATGCTCCTAAAAGAGGTGCTGAACCACGTAGACCCAGAAGTACAGAAGGGATGCTCTACTTCAGAGCAAGGCCAGTGGCTGGATGGAGGCAGCAAGGTATCACACTCTATAAGTACATGGGTTATTCAGGGCCCATTAATAGCCACTCCTGTCAACTTCAGGCTCCCAGGTAACAGGTGAAGAAGAAGAAAACAATATATGAAATTTCAAGAGAAATTTAGATTCAGTGTCCTACATGTCCACAAATTGTAAGCAAATACTATAAATGTACCTGCTCTTGTACCAGTTTTTCTTATAGATACAACTGTTCTTCCCAGAAAGGTTTCTCACAGTTTCCTATATCTGTGCCCTTTTGTAGTAAATGGAAATATCAACCCAGATATTTTCTCATGGCTAAAAAAGCAGCAACTTTGATGAAAAACTGTAAGCTATGAAATGCTTCTGTATTCTTTACATTTTCACTGCACAGGAAGGCAATGATGCCTTTTGTTTGGTTTTGCTTTTACACTTCATTTGGAATTGTGCAAAGTCAGGAGGTGTGTGACTGTCCTTGAAATGTGCAAAATGACAGCAATCTGTGCTGAAATAATCATTTAGTAGCATCTTGCAGTCTGTTAGCAATGAGCTGTAATTCAACTCTCAAGAAAGGTACAATTTCATTCCCAGGAGAAGGATGAAAATGTCAGATGAAAATTCAGATGAAATGTCATTCATAGAATCATATCAGAGAATCAATGTAGCATAGATTGTCCTTGGTTGGAAGGAACCTTAAAGACCATCTTGTTCCAACCACACTGTCATGGACAGAGGCATCTTTCACTGCACCATTTTGCTCCAAGCCCCAAGCGGAGGGAAAGGAGGAACACATATATACATCTACAGACAAACACCCACATGACTTTCTGAGTGCATAATTTGACCATAGCATTCTACCTGATAAATGCATAATAAAACAATTATTTTTGCATTTCTTTTCTTTACTTCCTCAGAATAGATCTGTGGAATTTTTATGCTATAGAATATTTTTGGACTATCCAGGAGGAAAAATATACTTTCAAGAATATTATGAAAATTCTACTAACACACATCTTGGCCTAAGACTTCTTTGAACATCAAAGTAAGCTACAAGTGAATTCACTTGCATCCAGCTGCATTTGGTGGTATGCTCATCATATTGAGGAGGCCCTTTTCTGTTTCCATCTTTCATTGCTTATGTCAAACAGTTTACAGAGAGGCAATATAAACTCAGGCAGAGCTGTAGGAATGCCATCAATGAGTTTGGGAGTTTACATTGTGTTTGTGTGAGGTCACTGTGTGTTGTCTCCAATGATCAATGGCCTAGTGAATGCTTTTAAAGCCAGAGGCTGCTCTCGGTGTCTTTAGTTACTCCATGTTAGGTTATGTTTTATTAGAACAGCTCAGGCAGTTCTTCTCCTGCATTTTTTTATAATGGATTTGTGATCGTTCAGTGGGTTTTTTGTGGCATTTCCCCATACTCATAACAAAAAGTCAGGTGACCAGTAAGATAAATGATATTTAACCTAGTGGTGACAGATGTAGCGGAGGTCAAAGGGTTATATCTATTAATAAACAAGGTTTGAAAGCCTTTTAGCACCATCTTTCACATCATGCTTATCTGACCTTTTGCACAAGAAGACATCCACAGGCTTATTACAATAGGAAAGGAAAAAATCCCAACAATTCTTTGTGGTTTATCTTTTTTTATTAAAAAATTAATCATTAAGAGTTTTATGTTGTCTTCCTAAATGAATGAATGAAGTGCTGGTGGTATTGCAGGTAGGATTTCACTTAGATGAAAAAATATGGTAGGTTTATTTTGGTCCCAGTGGGTGCTGACATTTTAACCCACTTATCTCTGATTTATTCAGTCCTTGACAGTCCCAAAAAAGTGATGTATTTTGCCTGAAGGCTCTGTAGGTGAGGCAAGTTGACATGTGCTTTTTCTTTCTGTTAAGGGGGTAATGTCCTCTGCAGTCCAGTGGATGAAGCCAGAGAAAATGGAAAAATGTTCATGATAAGGATTTTTATCCATTTTTTTTCCTCCCACCAAATTCCTTGAGTTTTTTGTATAAAATAACCCTTAGAATTTACCTCATATAAACTCAGCCTCTAAGGGTCAGTGTCCATGTGATCAATAGTAAACCAGAGATTGTTAAAAATAAATTTGTACCATGACAAAGCTGAGGATAATCTGGGATATATTCATTAACTGTTTATTTTTCCTTCTGTGTTAATAAAAATAATCAGAACATATATAGAATATAACTCTATGTGGTTTAAAGTTGGGTGGAAATGTATTTTATATATATATTTATACACTTAGATGAATTCCAATACATCTCATAGCACATAGAGTTACAGAATCACAAAGTTTAGACAATACTTCCAAGATCATGAAGTTCATCCTCTAACCGAATATCACAATGTCAATAGAGCCATATAAAGAAGTTCTATGCTTACTTGCTTTTCAAATGCTTCCAGAGATGTTGACTCCACTTCTTTCTTGGGGAGCCCATTCCAATGCTTCACCATCCTTTCAACAATTTTTTTTTTCCTTAATATCCACCCTGAACCTCCCCTGAGACATCTTGAGGCCATTTTGTCTTATCTTATTGCTAATTGTCTGCCTTACCTTGCTGCAACCTCCTTCTAGTTAGTTGTAGAGAATGATAACATCCCTCCTCAGCCTTCTTTTCTCCAGGTTAAACACCCCCAGCTCTCTCAGCTGCTCCTCGTGGAATTTATGTTCCAGACACTTTGCCAACTCTTTTGCCTTTCTCTGGACATGCTTCAGCATCTCAACATCCTTCCTAAATTGAGTGGTCCAGAACTGGACACAGCACTTGAGGTGTGGCCTCATCAATGCCAAGTACAGCAGAATGATCACTGCCTGCTGGCCATATTCCTGATACAGGGCAGGATGCCATTGGCTCTCTTGGCCAACTGGGCACACTGCTGCTACTGGTTAGCTGGCTGTCAACCAGTACCCCCAGGCCCTTCCCACTGGGCAGCTTTCCAATCACTGTTCCCCAGCCTGTAACACTGCAGGGGGTTGTTGTGTCCCAAGTGCAAGACCCAGAACTTTGCCTTATTTGACTTCATACAATTGGCTTTGGCCCGCTTTTCCAGCCTGTCCAGTTTGGACCACATCCCAGGGTCTGAGATTTAGTTTTGTATTGCACCACAGATGGATCCTGAATCCTAATATTGAGTACAATGAGTTGATCAGAGAACTACCAGTAAAAAGGTCTGATCCTGTATTTCTCAGCTGTCTTTGAAAATGGAATTAGAAGAGTTCAAGCAAAAGGAAAATGAGTAGGATATTCTTATAATGTCTTGCTTCACTAATTCTGGAAAAAAAGACAGGGTCTCACCGTCTTATCTGGGAATGCCCATGAGATTTTGTTTTTTAGTGTCTTGAAGAGAAGAACCTTGAGTTCCTAGCTAACATCTGCAATGTTTTAGGATGCACTTGAAGCAAGAACTAAGTAAATTTACCTATATTGAAACATGACTAAAGAAATGTACTCCCCAGGGAACAGAGAGCTCCTCTTTCAGGGCATCAAACATTGGCTGACTCTGTAACTAATCTAGTCTTCTGACTTTAGCTTTCTGGGAAGATGTGTCTAGCCAATTCAATGTCATTATGTACAGAATGAGAAATTCAGAATCAGGTACATAATTTCTTTTACAACTGACCATGTTAAGACTCCTGCTCTTTTAGGTATATAGCAGTTCATTTTTGACTTGAAGTCAGTTGAAGGTTTTTTGAAAAATGAAATAAAATTAATCAATCAGATTTCTGCTTGTTTTTTGTCTCAGTTTAGGGGGTGAAAACCGAGGAATTTTAGTAAAGTGAAAACTTTAAGACTTTTTAAATTTATTCCTCTGCCTTTTGTAGACACTTACAGTATAACGTTAATTTGAGAATAAGGACATTTAGAAGAAAACGTAAATGAATATTTTATTCAAATAAGTTACCTTAAAGACTGTCATTTTTATAGTGATGCAAAGCTAAATCGTGGTTTAGCTGGACTTAATGGGTCACCAAATACTTGATAGAAAGAGTCAGTAGCACAAAGAAAGCAGAAAACTTGAGTTGGTTTCTACTTCATACTTCTGTCTCTTCATTTATGTACTTCTTTTTCATCTGAGGCTGTCAAACTACCTCAGTGCTATTAAATTTAAATGGCACAATCCAGTTTCCAACAGCACAAGGGCAAAATTGACTGTTGATGGATCACATTAATTTAGATGCCTAGGGCTTGATCCAAGTCTTCTTCAAGTCAAAGGACACACAGCCACTGGCTCCATTAAAAATTGGCTGACACCATTAGCTGAAAGCAGAACCAGAACAGGAAATTGTGTTGTCTCTGTTCTGCATGCTCAGCAAGCCCAAGTATGGATCCCCATTTAGAAGACACTTCAACATATTATTTGATTAGCAATTATTTTTCACTCTATCCTAGAAATTAATGTTTTATTCTTGCTTGACAAATAAACAGACTCATATGTCTAGATGGTTCCCAGAGAACTAAATGCCTCTTCCATTATTTTATCTAGATTTCTGTCTAATGCTTCACAACAGTTCAAGTATAATAAATAGTCACAGTAACTCTTTCCTGACTTGTACTGAGTCTTCAAACAACTGAGAAAATGAAAGATGAAATTAGGATTTATGTGACCTGAATGTCATATGATCATTTTTTTAGATTAAAAAAATCCCCAAAACCCAAAATCCACAGAGTGCTTAACCTTTTCTTATGAAATATTTCCAGTCACACTGTTGCTTAGTGGCACAAATTCCTCTGACATTCCAGAGTTTGTCCCAAAACAAAGACAGAATTAATCATTAGATACTTTGCTCCTTCTCTGGTCTGTTCATTGGAACGGAGATCTTTCTGTACTCAAAAAAGAAAACTAGAAGCATAAATAATGTCATTGTCAAATTATTCTTGTTTCTCTTTGTTCACTTTTGGTAATTCTAGAAAACCTTGAAGACAGGGATTGTTGGTAGCTGCCACTGAGAAGGCAGCGTTGGGAATCTTCCATTAAGAACACCAAGTTCATCAGCAATTTCTGAACATATGGTGCATGTTTCCATATTTAAAGGAAGTCTCTGAAATTTCATTTTATGAATTAGGAATTTCACATTATTACAGTTTTACGTTAGAACTAACTGTTGATGATGAACACTTGTACTCTGTTGCTACAATGAACATTGAGATCTCTTTGTTTTGGAAACTCATGAATAGAAAAAGAAAAAGTAGCTTCCTTAAAGGAAATTAGGTTTACTAGTAAGTAAAAAAGCATGTCAGCTTAGGTGCTTCTACAGCTCCTATTACCATAATGTTAGAGCAATTTAAAGTCTTTAGTGTATTCTGTGAAGCAGTGAAGAACTGTCATTCCCAATTTTGCAGATGAGTTAAAAAAGGCAATTTAGCTGCATTTTGTGTCTACGAGGCATAAAAAAGTCAGCTGACTGCCTCGGGAAAATCTGTGACACAATATACCCAGGTTTTCTAATGGTCTGACTAGTGGGCTGTTTTTTCCATCCTGCAGTCGGAAAAGTTATTTTAAAACTGCAAATATACCTTTTGGTGCCTCAGAAAAATTTCCCCTCAGCAGCTTCTACCAACAGCTTGCATTCTGATGCCTCTCTCCATTATCTTAATTTCTCACTGTGGCTTTGTGGACACCTCCCTCCACTTCTTTCATTCTGTGCATTCTACTTGAAATCTGGCCTCATGCTCCCCAGTCTGCTATTCAGTGTTGGGAAGAGGAAAGGACAGATCATTAGTGCTCAATGGTTTTCTCAGCAGGTAATCCTAGCCAGATAAATTAGTTCATATGTAAAGCCCTAGGTCAGAGGGCCATACTTTGTGGACAGTGGGAGGATCTGAGTTCCTGTGCAGTGTAGACAAGCCCTTAGAGAATGCCTCAGCACAGGCAGTGCTTTTGCTGGCAATTAGAGTCAATTTGGTGTAAAATTATAGGTCTTATGTCTTTGAATGAGCATGCTGAAACAGTTATCTCTCCAACAATTTTGTGGTACAGACATACATTCATAACAAAGCCCTATGAATCCATGAGAGATTTTCATGGGGAATAGGGGTTAGAAACATCCAGCTCTTGGCACTCTAATTAGGTATGGTTTGTTTTGCTGACTGCAGTCTTTAAAGTCTCCAGTTATGCTTCGTATATGGTAGAAGGTGATAGAACTAGTAAACCATTAGGGTCACAATACTTCTGTGATGTGTGACCTTGACTAAATTCTGAGGGTTTAATACCAGAAAGGACTGCCCTCCCTGCATGGGACTGGTCATTTGGGTACAGGAGAAGGACCGAGGTGGTATGATGGAAGGGGAGATCATCCTTCTCTGTCCTTTCCATCGCCTGTGGTGTGAGGCCTTGATCCCATTTGTGTCCTTCTGAAGCCCTTACTCATGATATTTATTATTAATAATCACCTGGGTGACTCAGTGGAATAACTTTATCAAAGAATGGTTAAAATAAGTTAGTAGCATGGCATTAAGCAGCCTGAAAAATATGTCAAAAAATCTGGGTAAATACCTAGGTAAATTAGACCTCACTGAGCTTTGTCTGCCAAAGTTGACTGGTTGCAGTTTTTGGCTGTTAATTTAAAATTGTATCATGTATGGATACACTATACTGCTGTTACAGCCATAATATAACAAAAGTGTTATGTGTTGTGAATCTGTCCAGATAACTCAATTTGATCACCACTACGGAATAACTTTTCATTCAGAGACTTTTGTTTTACATTCTATATTAAGTTTACTTAATATAGATTACCAGATACTCCAGAGAGAATCAGCTGCCATTATTGTTTAGTTTTGTCTTTGCAGAAATCAAATTACATAACATATCTAAGTCCTTAAAGCAAAGTGGCAGTGTCTGTTCTGGCTCCATTTTCACTTGCTCAGCACTCTTTTTTAGGACAAGAAACCTCTTCATGCTTTTTCAGGAATTCACTAAAGATTAGTTTAGATTCACTAACAAGGGAGCCTAGTGGAAACTCCATAATGTTCCAATTTTCCACTTCTTCACCACAGATGTATTTTTTACCTATGGCAATTACATGCATCAGGATGGATCATAAAATGGTATTCACTAAATTTAATTTACAGTCTCTTATATGTTTCCAAGTTAACTTTTGATTTTGATGGAAAAAGACATAGCCTTAAACCCATGAAGCTCTCTTAAAAATAAAAAGCCATCTTTTCTTAAAGCAAATTTACCTTCTAACTGTGAAATATGAAAAGAATCTTTGTGAAGTCAGCAATGCCAAGATTTCAGTGGTTCACTCAGCTAAATATATTATTTTTACATTGCATGAAAATGTGTTTAGTCAGGTCTCATCCTAGATTTGTGCATAATAACCAGAGACAGTTCACCAGAAATATACAGACACAGTAGCTTCAGAAGAGGATTACCATGCCTTCAAACTGAATCAGTTTCTATTCAATCACATATTTAAAAATTTTTTTGGCTGATATTAAATGAAAATTCTATTAGAACAATTATACTGTACTGGACTCCATCAACTGCGTGTCCATGGGCATACTCTTCCCTGGGCATCCTGAAAACTGCTGCTTGCAGCATCTTTTTAAGATGCTACAGACGTGTAATACTAGCAAATGATGGTCTGTGAACTTATTTACCTTAGTTCTTAGATGAGACCTCTATACCTCTCTTTTATTTTAATCTGTGGGCATAGCTGTGAACATCTGTCAAATCTGCCACTTCAACAGACAATCACCAATAGTAGCAAAAAAGTAATTTTCTATATGCAAAATTAATGTTTGGAATGCATGGATAGACTTTGATTGGTTCTCAACTGATCAACATGGAAGACTAAAGAGCTTTTACACATGCTTTGACAAAAAAATGAGTTTGGAGATTTCAGTGGCACCTGGAACGAACAGCAGCATTTGCCCAGCTGACCGTGGAGCAAAAACCCAGATTTTCTGTGTAGCATAGTCTAAACATCTTTGTTTTAGATAACCTTACTGAAATTTGCCAAATGAGTGAGTAAACTCAGCCCAATTAGGTAATATCAGGCTTTTTCACCCCAGAATGCACTGTAATCTGCCCCAATTTTGACAAATAAGCAGATTAGCATTTTGTTCAGCGTAGGGTAGACATAAGTGAACTCAGCGGGGACATGAAGGCTCTGGTACCTGTGATACTCGCCTTTTGCTTTTATGGTCAAAGTAAGCTACCCCATCCATATTCCATGGATAATAAAACATTCTCAATTAAATAACATTAGCCAACACAAAAGCAGCCTATGGCATCACAAATAAATTTATTTTTAGCTAGTCAGGAAAACCACAAGGTGCAGCATGACGAGAACCAAAAATACCTTAAGATGTTGGATGTTGCCGCTGTGAGGCAGAAAACATTCTTTAAGTGCTTGCCTTTGCTGTGAAGCTGATCTGGGCATGTTCCAATATTGAATGGATAGAAAAGTGAAGTAGCTATTTCACGATATAAAAATATTGATATCTAATTAATATCTTTTCAATTATGAACTAAATTTTGGTTTTGGAAGGAAAGAATACATTTGAAAATGTGATGTACCTCTTTATGCTAGACTCTCAGTGGGTTTAGAACTGTGCTGGCCCAGTGAGTTTAGCTGAGTGGCACAGACTTTCTAAGAACTAGTACTTTAGTTTTAAACCAGCAGCAAAAACCTGCCTGCTCTCTAAATTTATAAATTATTGACACAGAATCAGTGCAGAGACTGCAACAGCTAATTGGCCCCTCTGGTCAATTCTCAATCGTCCTGAGAAGTTCATTGGTTTCAAATAAAGGTTTTTTGCTGATCTCTAGACTGAAATATTCCCAGAGTTTGAACAAGTTCATGTTCTTAGTTTGCTTTTTAAAAAGCACATATCAAGGCCAAGTCTGGGTAAGGAACAATGAGGGCAAGAGATAAGCTTGGCAAGGAAAAATGTGAGATGTAGAATTGGCTTCTAACATGGGTATTATAAAAAGCAAAGGGGGAATTTCAGCTTCTTAGAACATTAGTGGTTGTAGATTAGGAATTTATCTATGAAGTTAAGAGTGCACATCTTTAGAGTTATCTAACTGTGTATTTATGTACCAGTTGCTTTTTATTATCAAGTACTAATATCACACTGTTATGGTTCATTAAATACTTACACTGATTTCTCTTTTAAATTGAGGAATAAAATTTCTTTGCCATCAAAATTTTAAGTTTCACCCAGGGAAGACTTCAGAAAAAACAAAGGTAAATTGGCCAATTGTTTCCTAATATAAAGCACCTTAAAAATAAAATTATGAGCTGAGTTTTTCAATTTAAAAGTGTGGTTACTAAATTTTGCTTTCTGTTACAACGGAAACCTATAGATTATGTAGGTTATAGCCACACTGACATTTTGCATAACTTCAAAGTCTGATGTAGTCATCTAAATTTTGTCTTGAATATGTGGGGACAATTAAACACTTCTAAATGGGATCCACAAAGGTAATGCACTAAGGAGGTACTAAGTTCAAAGAAAATTGGAACAGCTTGGGCCCAGAAACCTGGAAAGGGCCAGGCTTTTATTGCTGGTCTAACTTCACCTTCGTGCCATTCAAATAGATGAATTGTCTCCAAGAGTCATCTTTAGCAGCTTAATCTAAACTCAACACTTTTAAATTTGAAGACTGTTAGAGACCATCTTCTACTAAAGACACAGACCCCTGCAGAAAGGTTATGTTTACAGACAAGAAGTATGCTTTCTAAAATAGTTTTTAATAACTTTCCCAGAAGTGACTCTATGGTCCTTCAAATTGAAAACATGCAGTCTAAGATGACTGCAATACTGTCATATTTATTCACAAAATTAAAAATCTGCTTCAAAGGAGAATGAAGAAACATATGCACCAGGAAAAGTTTGCTCAATTCAGAAAGTCTAGCCTTATTATAAGTTATGACCAGTTACAAATATTTCAGAAGCCAAATATTACACATTCTCAGAAGACCCTAGTCAACCAATTCCATATTTACTATTTATAATCTTTCTCTGACATCAGTGGGACTAAGCACACATGTCAGCAGAGACACTAGTAAATGCATTGGCATGGTAGTGAGGATTATAATGACTGCTATGAAGAGACAAGAAGCAAAATAATGAAAATATGAATTAATATATGTCCTGATTATTATATAAAAATGCAATTCTTAAGCAAAAAGTGAATTTTATTCAATTTAATTGGATTTTGGTAGTGTATATGATATTCTCAAGACTATTGATACAGAGACTGCAATTCGATAATATGGCAATTCCCAATCCTTTTCTGTCACTGTGCAATATGCTGTCCAAGTTTAGTGTGGCAGGCAGTCTCTTCTGTAAAGATGCTCTTCTCCAGTGGCTGGGTAGGATCAGGGGCACCTCTCTGTTCCTGCAAGATTGTTCTTTCCTCTAATTAATATTGTACCAACGCCTCCAGAGAGAGAGAAAGGTCTGAAGGCCAGTCCAGTAAGCAGGGAACCTTCAAGAAGAACCTGCATTCTGGTGTTTTCATGATTTTCAGTGAGTCAAAGGAATGAATGTTCACACATATCAACATTATGAAAACAGATTTTATTTTGGAGCTAACAGATAAGGTATGAAGCCAATACCATGAACACTTGCATTAAACAAAGAATCAGCTTTTTTAAGCAATGAGCTAGTAGCTTCTCATATCCTGACCACATGCCTAATTAGGTTAAATACATTCTGCCAACCTAAATCCCTTTGGCAGTTTCAGCTGCTCTAGTTACTCTTTGCTTCTCCTTCTGAGGCCAGGCTCTACCACTGAATGTGTATATTTCCACTGACTTGTGTCCAAGGGCAGACTTTGGCTGCTGGAAATGGTTGTGTACTGCAGTGCTACTGGCCCTGAACTGATTTCTTCCATCCAAGGGGTAGCTGCATTCCACTGAAATGATGATCCTTTTATTCATACAGGGTGTTTGGAAAAGGAATAAGGAAGAGGAATAGAGAGCAAAGAATAATAGAGGTTTGAATTATGAAGTCTGCAGAGAACATTTGACTGAAATAAGGTCCCACTGACCTTTCTAAAATTGAAAGGCTGTGGTGCTTTTACAAACTGCTGACATTTGCAATCTTCAAAATTTGGACAGTCATAACCCACAATTAGGGGTATACTAACAACCTCCGTATGATGATAAATTCTTGATGAGACACAGATGTTTTTCAGGATGATGAGCATGTTAAAAAAAAAAAAATAAAGGAACTGAATTTGTGTTCTTCAAGGCATCTTCAGGGGTTTTTGCATTTCTAGTTAAAGTGTTGTGAGGGTACAGACAGCACAAATGAGGCATTAACCTCATTAACCTTGCATACTATACTTATATTTTGCTCTTTCCCTTCTAATGATTGATAAGTGTTTTCTCGTATGGTTTCTTAAGGGGCAGAGGATACTTCCACATTGGTTTATAAATTTTTAATGAAGATGACGGCCTGCCTTTCCTCTTACAACTTTACAAAGTTAGGAATCCTAAAACAACACAAACTTTTGTAGTACAAACCCAGATTGTAATCATAGACGATCCTGATGTGATTTAAAAACAAATAGAAGGTGAGAATGTAACAATTTGTTACTAGGAAGTTGAATAATCAAAGGGAATTAGATAGCAGGTGGTGGTGGGTGTAGAAATAGGAAATATGAGAGGGCTATAGCACCATCTGTTCTTGCTGCTCTTGCACCATTAGCTGTGTTTTTCTATTGCAGACCCCTAAACATCTGGCTGTACTGCTGAGGTTGCAGGTTGCACTCCTTGTTTGGAGAAGAAAGTGTTAGTTTTGTCTTGGAAGCTTCTTGCCTCTCTTTCTTCTTATGTTCCTTGCTCCCATCTCTGACCTGAAATTTTGCCCATTAACTAAATGAACAATTCATACAAATTGCATTTTGCTAAAGAGAGTAGATTGAACAATAGAAAATAGAAATGTAGCCTATGCTTTGTTCTGATTAAAGCAAAATGGGGATTAATCTGTGACCCGAGAAAATGGTCCATCTTCTGTTTGCAATCGACTCTGCTAATGGATATCACAGCAACGCCAGAGTAACAGTCATGGACTGAGACTTCAATGTGCTTGATGCTGCACAGCCAAAAGCAGAAGTGTTTCTTGTCTCAGGGAGTTTACACAAGCATGATATTCACCTGCAAATCCATAATTTTCTTTCATCCTCTATAGTCCAAGTATTTGTGGTTTTAATCTTAGTTAGAAGACTGTAAATAAATAAATAATAATTATAATAATGGTAATAATAATGATAAAAATGTTTCTAAGGAGTTTAAATATACGCAGCATTCAAAAATTCTTGTAGTTTCCTTCTTTAGAAATATATAGTTTATGAAGATAAGTACACCTCTATTTATTTTAAACCTTTATGGTTTCCTAAAGCAATGGAACTTGGTTTGTCTCCTGATCTCCATGCAGTTTCCTGTAAAGAATATATAATACCATTACCTTTGAATTATAGTGGAAGCTAGGAATTTATTTCCAGACCTGGATCCAAAATAAAGTCTTATTTAGGAGCTAAAAAATATTTCAGTATTGAAACATTTCTTTGATAGCTAGGAAAAGCTTTTCCATATTTTTGTGATTTAAAAATACCTGCTTGTCTCCGATTTGGCCATTCTATAAACAGCATTGCCTCTTAGTGACATCTGCTGGAACAGATAGCATTTAAACTTGTTCAGGTTTCCTTCACGCCTGCTACCTGCTCCTAAGGGGAAAAAACAACTCACTCTGTATTTCAGAACAATGCTTGGCCAGTTTAAATTTTTACTAATCCCACTGGACAACTATTCTTCACCTTCTTGTCCTTACATAAAGGGAATGACATATGCCAACGTGACAAAGGTCCAGCAAGTTATAAAAGCTTCATTGTAAGGCTAAATCCTTTACAGGAGTTGGAGCAGTTTCCATGAAGGAAAAGAGAGGAAGTGCATTAAAGCAGGAAGTCATTAAAGTAATGAATCACTTGGCAGAATTAATGTTTTCTATAGGGTTTTTACATTTTTTTGCAAGCAGATTTAAATTTTCAAGATTTTCAATTTAAACTGCATCCTGCACATAGTTTTCTTCTGATGTTTCTTGCCAAGAAAACCAGCTGGAGGGGTTTAATACTGAAATAAATGGGAATCTTTTCTCTCTTTTCTTCATGGTACCCTTATGGTGCACACTTCTTTATTACTCAATATTGGCTCTTATTTTGCCTGTGACTCTATAATTGCACATTTTGATATATTTTGTATTTATCGAAGACTAGAATATGCATATTACCGTACAAACCTAGAGACTGAATTGTTTCATAAGTATATCTGGCATATCAATCTTATGCCTAAGATTGCAAAGTCAAAAATAGAAGACTTTTTTAAAAAAATTTTCTTTCTGATTGGTCTATGTTCTCAGGAAAGCAGCATAAAAGGCTGATGTCTGTGTAAATCAGTGAAAAGACACAGAGCTTTACGAGGGGAAGTCAGGAATTTGCTCTTCAAAATTAACAAGTCATCGTATTATTTATTTTTTCACCATTTTGTCAGGTTTTTTAGGACAAAATCAGTTTAAAGCAGGTGTCTAAATATCTAACTCTTTTCTGGTTAATGTTAGGTGAGATGAATAACTCATCTCAATGACTACAAGAGCTAACAGCTTATAGCACATACACAAAATTTCAGAGGAAAGGCAATATTCGAAGGTTAAGGAACTATCTTTTTATTAGGTCATTTTCTATGTCTGAGAAAAATGAATATATTTTTGAATGTGCAGTCTTTCCTCATGCTTGAAGTACATACAAGCTGATGTACTTCAAAATGATCTGTGTCTCTTTGTATATTCTCCCTAGACCACCTCCTACTCTTCATATATGCATTTTAAACTTGGAACTCACCAGCTCTTGGAAGTGAAGGGCAGTACTTGCAACCTCCTGTTGTCACCCCACCTAGAAAGATGCACTCAGAGTTTTTTTAGGTTTATTTGTTTCGGTTTTTGTTTGTTGGTTTGGTTTTTTGTTTTGTGTTTGTAACATCTATGGATCTGATGTGAATAGGTCATAGTTTATTCACAAAAAACCCTCTGTTATGAGTTAGTAGACAAATCTATCAACGATGTAATCCTCTAGACTGCACTGGCATTGTGTTAAGTTGATTAAACCCCAGGGACTTTGTCAAGAAGTTGATAAAGTGAAACATGTCACCATCTCACTTGGATAATTTGCACTATGATTACAGGATAATTAACCCCCAGCAGAGGAAGAAATTGCTGTAGGAAAAGGAATTGGATTCCAGTTATATACACATCATAACAAATGAAATGTGTAACTAAACAGATGCATTCTTTTTGTGACAATATAATTTGAACTCTTTTATACAATTTCCTGACCCTTCCCAAGTCTAAAACTAAATTCCCCCTCAGCAATTTCCAGTTTTCAACTGTTACTGAATGCTCCTATTGTGAAAGCTTTATGCTGCTGTACTGTGTGGGGTTACTTTGCCTGAGACAGCCAAGGCTGAAAAAAGAGTCCTAGGATTTTCTTCTTGGTCAGTGGGGGGGGGGAAATAAATACTTGCAGAGTGTGATTCAGTCCACTGCAACGCAGGCAAGTGCAATGAGTAAAGCCACACACCTCTGGAGGTGCCTAGGCTATATGGGGAGTCTAAGGGGATTGAACTGAGACACTTAACATTAGGTGAGAGAAACTTGGCAGTGTTCTCTAACAGCAGCTGGTTCTTTCAGTATAGAAAAGACAGGGGACCAGGAGGCATTTTGCTGTAGATTCCAGTTTGTGAACGCAATGTATTTTTACCCCATGGCATGTCTATACTACAATTAAGAGATTTAAAAAGCGTGGGTTTTGGTTCCCTGGATTGCAAGAAAACTTTTTGTAGTTTATGATGAATTCTTCTCCCCACATTTTTACTCCTCTCAGTAACTAAGCTACCGAGATTTCAATGACACCTGACTGCAGTGCAGACATATCTATATCACTAAACACCTGCTTCATGCATCAGCAGCAGGTCTGCTGTAAGACATTCATGGAAGACTTCTCCAAGTCCTTTCTGCAGCTATTGTAATCTGAAAGGAACATTCAGAAGCTAGTGCAAAGGAAGCCTAAATAATGGTATTACTTTTTATTCCTTTTCATTATAGATATTTTGATGAAAATCTTAGACAATTTATTTTTGTTTTCCCTTCATGAAGCATTGGGCCCTCAGGTAATATTCTGTACTGGTTTATTTCTATTGTCAAAAGTGATTATTACTCACAAGGTATATATGCTATACATTCAAACAAATGTAATGCATATTTAACCTCTACAATATTGTAGTTAAATTTAATTATTTACTTGGAAAATATCTGTTTGCTTTTAACTCCCTCTATCTTCCCCTTTCAGGGTGATATTTCTTTCACTTTGAATTTATCTATATGAACAATAATTACTTTTATTCTTTTAAAAAATAATGTTAAAATTATCAATAATTTCTCATTTTCTTGATTAATTTCCCTTCGAATTCCTGACATGTTTTTAAGTTGACTGCAGCACTGTGCTGATTACTCTAAACACCTTGTAATCCTCCAATCACAGCTGAGTTAGTTTATTAAGCAGGAGGCTGGAAAATCGGCCAATAGGATGGTCTCTCACTGATGTACAATTGAAGACTGTTCCATATTTTCATGTTCAAACTTTCCTTGATTTTTAATTTGGACAGAGCTTTTCTATAGGAAATCAGTATCTTGGTATCCTTGGCAGAAAGCCATGAAAGTCCATTTTTGCAGGTGAAACAGAGGTTCTAGAAAGACATAATTCTTAAAGTATCCTCTGGCATGCTGAGCCATTAAAATCTGAGTGCATTTCTCTCATTTCAAAAAAGTATTTTTTTTCCTTAGCTTTTGAAATATTAAAACATGTCTTTTGTAGTATTTTAAATACCCGCACTTCCTTTGAGACCTGACTTTCTTCTTTTACATCCTCGCTATCAAGGCAAATTCTAAAAATGTCTCTAGATAGCACTAATGTAATTATTAGACTTTGAAGAAAGTGCCTTACAATTCATGTCATTGAAGGTGTGGCTCTGTTTCTATGGAAATTCAGGTACTGTTTCCCATTATCTCAATGGAAGCAGGATCAAACTGTACAATTATGGTAACTTTGTGCAGACTGAAGAGCACTTGCATGACTATTTTTGAAAGCTCCATGAGCAGTCCTGTTGCAACATTAGAAAAACAAAATTTGCCGATTATGATATAAAATGTATATTTTACCATAGATGATTTGGCTTGATTAGCAGTCTTCTGTCTCCAATATAATTTAGAGTTCCTTATGAAACAGGAAACAAAAGTGATAAGGCACCTCCAGACTTTCATTTGCTTGGTTTGTTATGTTTTGGGTGAGAGCCAAAGCTTAGAAGTGGAGAAAAATACCTGGCTGGCATTTTACTAAACAATATGACCTCCTCTTTTGGCTTCAAAAGAATTTTGTTTCCTTTGTTTTTCTTGATATCTCCTCTTAAAGGGAACAATATCAAAGACAAGAAATCTGACTTTCTACAGGATTAAATAATTTTTGGTTCTTCTTTTCCTTCAGATACATGCAGAAGCTTTCCTCAATTAATCTCTCCTGTTTTCCCACATCTCTCTTTGCATTGCAATCCAGCAGGTGTGTTTTCTCAGGCCGACCAAAACCTGCTTTTGCCTCTTGTTTCATTAATTTTAAAACAGCCTTTATGATATTAGAACTGATGAGGGACACTTGGGAAGCATCGGTAATTATATGACAATGAGTTGCACAAAATGAGTAATAGGATTTCATGTTTTCAGTTTAAAAACCAAAAAACTCCACCTCATACACCTTGAAAGGAAGTTTTGTTATATGCAAGTTACAGATTGCCCGAAATCAAATGTCATCATGTACAATCTGAATGTTCAGGAGAGAAAAGAAAGACATACACTATATGAGTATTTAGACATGCTTGTGGTCCTTGAAATGTCCTGTGCCTTATGATTTCCATACAGTGCTTAAGAATATAAGGCTTATTTATGTCAGAGTGCAACAATCTTTATGTAATAACTTGGATAGGACTTAGTCTCTTACATTCATTCAGAAGCAAGAGTGACATATTTCTGTTTCCTCATAGAGTGGAGAAAAGGGAATACTGACGAGAGATTCTTGAATACAATGTCACAATACTCTTAAAGAAGGCCACAAATTGCATAGCTTATCCATCTTCCATTGGAAAATAAATAAATTTCCCATTAATTAATTATGAAATTACTTAAATTATTCCAGCTGATTCCAGGATTATTTCGTCCATGTGCACTACTCTTCATCAGCTAATTCGAGGTCTGGATATCATTATGGAGTGAAAGTGATGCACAGAAAAGTTGCAAAGAAAGGCATTCACTGTTGAACTGTACAAACAGGGAGAGAAACAACACTTCTTACAACTGAGTGAATGCATTTTTTCTACATGCAGAACTAGGACTAAACCTTCCCAAAAATTGTCAAAGATTTGTTACTTTGCAGTGGTGCTTTTTTTGCTGCAAATTTCTACATACCAACCAGTGCCCTTGAAGGTGGAGTTTCCCATGTAATAGGGACCCACAGGATTCTCACTCTTGCATCTACAGAGAAAAAAAAATAAAATTAACAATACAAAAGTTAGATAAAATATAGTTTTTATTTTCTGGAAACAGGCTTTTTCTTTTTTATTAGTCTTTTGTTATTCTCTTATTTTTCAGCAGTCTGAGATGGGATAACCAGTGTGAGCATAATATGTTAGCTGATGAGACACCTCTGATATCAGTAGAATTATGCTTTTGTTTATTCTCTGCTCCATTCCCTATATAATTTAATGTTTTGACAACAATTCACACCAAACAGAGAGTAACAGGATTCAAACGAAATCAATTAACACTTCAAAATTTTCCCATACTCCATCTGTTCCTGCAGTACAGGTACAAAAGCTAATATTATGATAAGATTCTAAATTTAAATTTTACTTACTTCTATGCAGTGGGAACCAGTAGTTTATCTGAACACTTCCATAGGAGAAAAAAATGTGATTTGTTCAGTCATAAACATGAGTCTTGCTTGAGTCACTAAAGTAGCCAAGATCAAGACAATCCCTATAGCAGACTTGGAAATTTCACTGCATTTCCATGATTTCTGTATTGCCTTTGGGAACCAGTATATCGGTGACCATGTTACCTCACAGACATAGTTTGATTCTTAGAATAGCTGAAAGGAAAGCAGAACCAGCTGATTATGCTGGCTGCTGCTGAAGACAGAAAATTATCTTTCTTCAACATATTAGTAAAAGTCAATATGCTTTTTAAAGCATCTCTGGATTTTCTTCTACCAGTATTAGAACCTGGCATACCTGGATGATCAACACTAAAGATTAATGGTAGGATTTCTTTCCCTTCTCACTTTCCGAACCTCATGAATTCAATATGTATTGAAAAGATCAGGAATTATTCTGTACATTTTATGTAATGTATTAACCTCAGAAACTTGCAGTTTTAAGAAATGTCTGGAAGTCAAGCTAATGTCTGTAAAACAGACAGGATTTTATTACTTCTGAGAAGGATGTTGCAATCTATAAAGAGTAGTCTTGTATGTGAACAAAAGAAAATATAGCTGGCAAGTACAAAGAATATGATTTTTGTTTCTTATTGTTAGTATTGTTACTGGTTGCTTGTGTCTATCTTTGTTTCTAAGATATTAATAAAATTATAACAAAATACTGTTCTGCACCTGGATAGATTTTCACCCTATAACAGCTACTTATCTTCTGCTAAGCTATATCTCTGTCTGGTAAGAGATACAGGGTAACTTAAGTATTTGCCAGATTCTTCAATTTTAAGTTAATCTTTGACTCAGTAGAGCAGAAGTTTCTTTCATGTGGTTAGGCAGTCATCTTATCCTGGTATCTCTCCAAGGATCAAGAACAAAAAGAGCCTGTGATGTTGCATCACTTAAGTCAATAAACTTTTCATTGATTTTGACGGGCTTAATCTCCTTGGTTTTCTGGGTTCTCATTTTCTGGAACTCCTTGAGAAAGTTGATCCATTGTGCAGTCTTTCTGTTTCCCTTATCTTCCCATATCTTTTTACCTCTCCTTTATCACAGTTCCATTTATGTTCTCTGAATAACACATCATGGCATTAATTTTTTCCACTCCCTCTTTAAACTTCCCTTTGCTCAGAGTAGTGCTAGTTGAGATTATACTGAAGTTTTATCTATCTAAATCTGCACTTGATGAGAAGAGGGAACATCCACCAGTGTTTCTGATGATGGAAATGGGTGACAAAGGTAGGGATAGAACTCCACTGTTCTGCACTTCAGTGGCAGGAATTTAATCTCATAAACATGACATTCAGAGAAATTCCAAAGAAAAGAACAGTGCCTGGCAAATGTAGTACTTAGCTAGTATTAATGTGTAGCTTGGTAGGGTATGTTAACTTTGCTTTTGAAGAAGAATAATTTTTGCTCAATTAGTGTGATGTGACACAATGAACACAGCGGATTCAAAGGATTATTATCTGGCTAATGCATCGAAAAGGGATGTTCTGTTCTGTATGGCTTATTCTGACTTTTAAAGGCAGTTTAACTCCACCTAACTTCATCCACATGAAAGTACAACATCTATTGATCCAAATCCTTTTGCAGACATACCTAATGGGGAAAAAAAAATCCTTTCTATTGTAAGCATTTGGCTACAACAGATGAATGAATTCTGCATTGTCCTAAGGAAGCTTAGGAAGCTGTTTTAGACCTCATGACTAGAATCCTTAACAAACCCAAGTCAGAGGAATACTTCAGTTTAGATTAATCCTTATTAAAACATAATCTTCAACCTAAGAAGTCGCCCTCACAAATGAGGTAGTATTGCCAACAACCTCCAAAAACTCTATGGTTTATATTGATGGCTGCTGCTGATGCTGGCTGTTCTTGCATGCTTTCATACACCTCATGATTACTAATGTCTGTGCATTAGGACAGAACTAAAGAACTCTCCAATCTTCATTTATTTAAGCTCCAATTTGAAAACATATAGCACAGATATTCGACATTCTCATCATTCTTATCCCAATAACATTTTTTAGCTTTTCCATCCTGCAATAATTTTCCCCTTTCCCTTTAAAATTGTTTCTCAAGATATTATAAGCCTAAAAAAATCAGTTTAACACTTTAAATTTTTTAAGTTATCTATTTATTCCAAGAAGATCTATTT
>VXBA01005131.1:55191-112923 GCA_013399895.1 Serilophus lunatus | reverse complement strand
TGAATAAAACTTTTTCTGAAGCTGCAAAACTTTCAGTGGAGTGGAAATTTCAGTGCCTGTATATTTCTAGATTTCTCTGAACTATGCAAGTATTTGACAGTACTTTGCCATTTGGACAACTAAAATTACAAGGTCTTCAAAGACCACTTTAATTCATATTTTACTCCTATACAGCTACAGTGAAACAGAAATATACTTTGTGCAATAAATGATTTACAGACATATAATGTTTTTCTAGTCCAGAGAAGAACTATACAAAAATTCTTAAATCTTTTCTGTTATAAATTATACTCAGTGCTTTGAAAGAGAGTTAGGGTTGTTTTTTTTTAATTTTTCATCTTATTTTGGGCTGCCAGACAAAAGCTGCAATTAAACTCTACTGTTCCATGAAATGAAGAAAAAAAAAAATAAAAACAGACTCTACAGCTGTTTTCACAGACTGCTTCAGCTTCTTGAAAAAGTTATTTACACTCTTGTGTTCACAACTATATTAAATCCTCAAAATAACTATGTGGACTGCCTGCTTTAATTCTTGTCATCAAAATTACTTAAAAGCCGTTCTGGTAGTATAAACAATTCTTCAAGGAATTTACATATTCCCCAGTTTGAAGAAATCCATTTAGCAACACAGAACACAAGACGTCAACACTTTTCAATAACATGCTAATTAAACTGAACTATATGTTTGCAGAGTAAATGTGAACAACAAGCATAGACAGCAGCAGCCTTCACTACCATTATTTTTCAGAGTGTAGCTACATTTTAGTTCTAGTCTCTGATTTAGTCCATGATAATTTAAAAGGGAGACTTCTAAAGAGCAACTATTTTTTATGGAAATCCATGAACAATATTCTGCTTTGCAAATATTTCTGCATATAGCTCATCTTATTTTTCTTCATAAGCATTGTTTTACTTAAATGCAAGGACCTTTGTTGATAATAAGTGCATATATAAGCACTGCTATTTCTTTAACTCAAGTCATAATCTTCTGTTTGTGTTTGAAAAAAGACCCTTTTAATTATCAGGTCTCTAACAGGCTTCTCTTTCATCCTTCTATGTCTCTCTAACTTCCTTTTCTGTAAAAGGTGTAATTCTATGCCATGTAAGAACTGTTTATTCCAATAAAGTGCTGCTTTACTTGTTCCTGGGACCTGATTATGTTGACATTAAAGTTCCTGTTATCCTACTTTAATTATATAAATTTACAGAACTTGTTTTAAAGGAAGTTTAATTTGGGATCCTGTTGAGTTACAAGCTTTGTCTTGGCTGCACATCCATGAATAAAGACAAACCTTTGGTATGATTTCCTCACATGATTTATACATCTTTACACAGAATTTAGTTTTTCTTTGGGTTTTTGTTGCTTTGGTTTTTTTGTTTGTTTGTTTTGTTTGTTTGTTTGTTTTAAATGGGCAGCCAACTTTAGCAGCTTGGCTTGTATTTTTGCTTATGGAGAAATGCCAGGATCTTGGCTTGTCTCAGTTTTATCTGCAGGCCTGCCCAGATCTACTTTGAAATGCCCATGGGCACTACAATTCAGGGTTAAAAAAAAAAAAAAAAAAGATTCAAAGCTTTTCATTTACAAATTGGCAGTGTATTCTTAATCATATTGCTGCTGCCTCCTTTTTCATTTCCTCTTGTCCCTTGTGGAGCTCTGGCCATATATTAGAAAAGTCCTCTGTTGCAGAAAAAGCAATCCATGACGAGAAATGTTCACTCTGTGTTAATTCACCTAGACAGACATTACACAATTTTCTCTATAAGTAAAAAAACAAGTACAAATAGGGCAACAGTTCCTAATGAAAGTCCTCTAGTGTGCTATAGGAACCCTTGAAAACAAAAGAAGCAAATCTCTGCAAAGACTGCCCTCCTCTTTAAAGGTCACAAAATACTGCTGCAGTTTAATAGTGTGAAAAAACGGCCATTGTACTCAACAAATGCAATGAATAATAGGTTTGAGCTCTTATGTGTGACAGTCTATATGTAGTAATTAATATTGGATACACATCGGAGTAAAGGCACAAGGCTCGAGTTTTGAAAGTGAAATGCATCAAGGTCTTTAAAACTTCTGGAAATTGTCAGCAAGTCTGAACCATAGTTGCTCAGATACCCATGATGGAGGGAAGGAAGTCAAGATTTTAGCTTACAGAACATCTGTCAGTGATTCACTGTCAAGCAAAAGCACAAAATTAGCTGTGCTTTTGGAGTCTGTCCAGATCTGTGTCTACTGAGAGCTTTACTAATGATTTAAGTAGACAGAAACCTGTGTTAAGCCCACAAGTGTCATGAAGTTGAGAGGGACTTTAACATGCATTGCAAGGCTGGAGAAAAAAGAGAATAAAATGGAATAAAGCCCAGTAGAAAATGCCCAATTTAGGAATCTGAGTATACAGTGTAGCATGTAATGAAGCATCAAGAGTTGATTTACTTACTCCAGAAGAGGAGATGGAACATAAAATCATGAACCAAATATGAGATTAACGAAGGAATGGTTCCAGCATGAGGAAGTGAGGACAACAATCTTCAGTACTGTTGTATAATGGAAAATAATAACTTTTTTTCTAGCCTATGATGGCTATGATAGGAAAACATGTGCTTAAAACAAGTTAAAAAACAGACATTGTCAGAAAATAAGTTTCAAACACTGGGTTCAACAAAACTGGACCAAAGACATGTTCTGCATGTCATGGAAAATGCTTTCTTGTACAGGTCCAGATAGAATAAAAAAGTCACTTTAAATAATTTTGATTTTGTTTTGGTGCACAGAGATCTACTTTTTCCATCCTAAATAGCAGACGAACAAACTAAAAATAGATAATAGGAATTTGTGTTTGAATTTTGAGCATTGTCTAGATCTTCTGTTCTCTAATCAAATCTCTCTTAATTTACTTATATTAGCCTCCATGTAGAAATTACTGCAAGGTTCAGATGGCAGTACAGTCTAAAAATTTAATTTCACAAAGTTTTTATGCTTGGATGAGAAGGTTTTTTCATCTCCATAAATGCAGCATCGAATGAATACAAACTCTTTAAGTACAATGTTGCATAAGGTCTAAATTTCTTTGTTACTTAAAATTATTTTTGGATAATTCGTGGTTATTTAAAGAGTGATTTTGACTAGAGAGAAACTGAAAAATAGATTTATAGAAGTTTTACAGGAATTTTTTATAACATAACTGTTTGTGGCACATTTAAATATTTCTTTAAAATAATGAGACCACATTAAAGTCCTGTGCAGCACCATTCACTCCATGGAAATTACACCAAGGATAAAGTTGGCTCAACATTGTTTGAGCTGCCCCAAAGAAGATTCTCTTAATCACCAAGAGAAGCAGGAGTGGAAGAGAGGGAAAGAACAGATACTGACTCATTATTCTTTGGGGACTTGCTTGTTTTTCATGACATCAAACAATTACAGAGAACTTAGGTGTTGTTGAGGCAGTTTGACTTTAATTGAATATATAGGAATGTTGCTTTGGAGTGGAGTTGCTCTTTGAGAAAAGAAGCACTGTGTGCGTGGAAGCACTTTAACAGGTTACATTTCTGTGAGCACAGCGCCTCCACAAAAATGAACAATACAGCCTATTTTTAGAAAGAAATCAAATTAGTTGGTTTTTGGTTTATTTTTCCTTTCTATGGATAGGATTGAGACAGCAAGTCTTTGGACTTCTGCTGGCATGGAATCCTACATACGTGCTACTGACACATAAAAACTACCTTTGTAAACCTCCTACATCAACCCCTCTCCTGGACCCATGCCAGATTTCTGTTAGTGTTTGATGTTTCATCCATACCCTTGGGAAATACTTCTCATTCACATTACGGCTACTTTACTACTAGCATTATAAAGGAACTTTAAAATATCACTCATCATGACACTTTCCTATATCTGTATGGAAAATGGCTTTAGAGCACTTGAGAACTTAAATACTGGGGAAGAACTTTTCCCACACATCCATGGCTAGGCCTGAAAAGTGTCTATCACATGCAAAGTGGAAGGAACATGTTCATGACCAACTTGATAATGCTGTAGCAATCACACTGCATCTTCTCAGTGGAAGCAAATGGGTTGTTTCACTCTCAATAAAAATGAGGAAATTAATTGTCTTTAGAGATCATATATTGTGTGACTGGTATTGCTTGCACAGATTTCCATGGAAAATCGCAATGTTCTTTTCCAACAGGAACAGTATGAAAAAAAAGTGTTTTATGTACAGTGTTCTTGAAAAAAAAATAAAAGAAAACAAAAAGAGAAAATTATTCCAAGTTGGATTTCAGTTCACAGTTTCCTTTGGAAACTGTCTGCTATTAGTTATTCTTCTACTGACAGGCACCAACTGACTGGCTTGAGGTCTTCCTCCTACAGAGGATACTTACCTGAAGGGTAAGAGTGTCATGAAGCTTGCACTGATAAAAGCATTGTCAAAACTGACACAATTTTTATCTCCAGCATGTGCATAAGAGGTCATGATAGCAGATTGAAGATCCTTGCTGTTTCACTGTTCCTGACAATATTTCAAGTAATTAATATAGCCATCTTTTTGTTTTCAGGACGTTATAAACAATAAGAATTCTAAGATATCGCTAGCTAAACACTGCTTTCAGACAGCATGTTACTGAAGAGATTCTTGTGAGTTCACTGAAGTCCAAAATAATGTAAAGAAAAAAAATAGAAATTAAAATTGAGGCTGAGACCATGATGTATAGACAGAATTGCAGACTCCAAAGTAGAATTACCAAAAAATCTAAAGTCTCTTTTCACAGTCAGCCTTAAGCAAGCTCTTTCATAAATTTCCATATTTACTTATGAGAATAGCTATATACATGCATATCAGTTTAAATAATGTGCTTTTCCACACGTGCCCAAATAAACGACCTCTGTGAATGCTTTGGCAAATGCTAAACCCCAGGAAAACCTACAAAGTGTTGGGATTCCAAGTGCATTAGTGTTAATGCTAAGGACTAAGTAAGGCACACTGAGCCCAATGAAAACATCAATTAACTCAACCAATAATTAAAGTAAAACAGTTTGTGGGAGTAAATGGAGCATTGTTGGAATCATAATGACAGAGAAGGGAAGTGGGAAAAAAGCCTATGTTAGGATGGTTTACCTCTAAGTAAAGAGTTTGCTCTTTGCATTTCTTGGGTTTCTACTGACATCTACGTCATAATCTAAAGCCAAATAGGTGAGATCAACAGCAAAGATGGCTTCTTGATTTCATCAACAACAAACATATTGCAAGACTAATATTAATAACATTGGTAAAAGATGCTTATGTAAGAGCTCAAGGACTAGAGAAAATTCTTTAATCAGAGAGTAAAAAACTAAAAAAGAAAATAATTTTGTCCATGATATGATATTAAAATAATTTTGTATTTCTTAATTGCTGAATTCCACTTACAGTTACACGCATGTTGCATCTCCTGTAAGCTAGTAATGCAAAACATTGCACTAGTTCACTACTGTGCTTCAAAGAAATGACAGTGCTGTCCCTTTCTCTTTCTATTTCACTGATTTAATAAGTCTGAGGTACTCAGTATTCATTAATCAGATAACCTGATGACAGCCTCAACTTTTGTTCTTCAAATTTTTACCTTTATTTCCTCTGTTAACCATCTACTTGAATGTTGCTGGAGTATATCCTTTCAGTGAGGACATGCCTTCATCTTATGTTCCCTAGGCTTGCCCTCCACTGTTCCAATGGTTTGTTTCAGAGGTCTGTTGTATTTAGCTAGGATAGACAAACAGTGACCAGGACTTTTCATCTATTTTTTTTCTGCTTGTTATTATCATTTCCTCTTTTAACTAATCTCAAATCTCTGCATTATGATCTTAGTATGTGATCTGTCATTTTATTCCTGCACTGTTCACCTTTCTTCAAATAAAACACATTCCTTTAAATAATTCTTTTTTTCTGGACAGCAAAGCTGGTAAATCTCTTTTCCATGTTGCTATTCAGAGAGCAAATGTATGGCTTCAAAGCAACCTCTTCCTTAAAAAAACTCAAGTCAACTATTCTTATAGTTTATTAATTGCACTTCAGTGAAGTCTAGAGATCCAGGAGAGTCCTTGTTCCCAAAGGCATAGGTGCTGTTCATTCATAATACAGCACAATTCCATTCCAACAACAGGTGTAATATATTTATATATTATTTGCGTTTAGCAAATAATGTAGACAACTGGGAGTCATTTTTTTTTAGTATATTAGTAACAAAACCTACCAGTAGCACACAAAATTATGTTGCCACCCAGCATAAAGAAGAATCACAATGCTCTCCATCAGTTTTTCTGCTATGTGTATTGCTTCCACTGTGGAAATGGTCAATAAATGAAAATGAACTGATCTTGACTGCATCTGTATAACCAGGGAAGAGATCTCTTTTTGATTCTGAAGTCCCTATATCCATGTGACAGGAACACAACCTGGAGTTCAGACTTTGGGGAAAGTTTGACATAAAATATTAGCATATAATTCGCACAATTTGTTTTCCTTTAATTACAATTTGTGAGTGTTAGTAACACTGTTAGGGAGAAACAACTATTTTAAAGGTAAAGGCGTGTTTAAAAGCCTGAATTTTCCCTTTTTTTTTTTTTTTTGCATGCTTCTGGATGCAGAATGTGAACTTGACTGCCATGAAATTATAGCTGGACCTCTGCATTGGAATGTCCTTCAGGCAGAAAAATCTTCCTTTTATAGCAGCCCATAGCACTTTCTGCCAACTTATTTGATTTTAAACTATTGCTAAAAAATCTAAAGAGAGCCCCCTTTTGGTTTAGAGCCTTCTCAGGCCTATATTGTGTTTCTGTCATAGGAGTGATTCTGAGAGGGACTAATTAAAAGTCCAATGAATGTGTGAGGGTTAAACTCACAGGCTCTGCTCATTAACAGTTGCTCACCTAAGAATATTTTGAGACTTCTTTTCTGTGATGGGAAAGAGAGGACTAAGATTAGACAACACTTAAAAAGCTCACATTTTATTTCAAACTCAGATATTTCTGTTGCATTACCAGGCCTGCCGTGATGACAATATCTAGTTTAAGAGGATTCTTCTCCTTCCCCTGTGTTTTTTCTTGGAAAACAACAAAAGAAAACAAAAAAATCACTAATGAACACCCCTTCCCCCAAGAAATAAGGAAAATCCTAACCACTTTGTTAATTGTCTTTTTCCTGCTGTTTCCATGGTAATGCTGGCTACTAGACTTCACTGCAGAGTGACAGTCCAACAATTCACACACTACACCCTTTCAGGCACAATGAATGGCTGTGAAAGAGGCAGAACAGGCACTATTCAGGAAACATGTGATATCTACTCAATGCACTACCTTTCATCCACATTTTCCAAATTGCAGTTAATTTAATTCCAAACAAATGGCTAAGGAGTACAAATGAGGATTAAAAGGAAAAGAACATCTTGAGCTCTAATGGGGACGGTTTGTGTGAAGAACAATATAGCACTTTCTTCTGATGCCAAGGCTGAGGAATTGAAAGATGCACTTTCCCTCTTCTTCTGAGGCCTTAATTTATACTCTATATCAATAGTGAAATAAACATTGCAGATTTTTTTTTTTTTTTACAATTTATGTAGATTTTGGCTTTCCTGTCAGTAACATTTTTGTTACATGGAGATATAATTTTGATTTTCTTCAAGTGAAGAAGAAACATCTTGTATTTTTCAAGAAAGACAGTTTTATTGACCAGGCCTCTCACTCGATCTGTCTCTGAAGTTATTAAGTCTCATAGAAAAAGCCATGACAAATACTTTCAGGTCACTTTAAGAAACAACAATGGACCTTTTGAAAATGTTAGTGCCCGGAAGGAAATTATTATTCACATTAGATTTAATGACAGTGAGACCTTTTTTTATGTGGTTCTTTTCATTTTAACATATATAGTGCATTATGTTTGCTTAAAATTGATCGGTGAACATCCTAATTTTTGCCATATTTAGTTAGGCAAGATGCTTAAAACTTCCATATTTGGTAATTTGTAGTATGACATCATAAGCACTGATGATATGTCAGATCTGCTAATGATTGCAGTGTACCACATGCATTTTATGTTGAGACTGAAAATGTTTCAAAGGGAAATGCAGCAGATTAGGACAAGAGCTTTAGAACTAAACTGTTTTTCAATGATTTTACCCTTTCCTACTTTAAATCTTCATTGCAGCAATATTTTTGTCCAAATGATGTAATCGAAATAGCTCTTTAAATGTAACTGCTATCAATATTAATTCTTACTATACTTATTTATTCTCCAGTTAATATTTCAGCTTTCAAGAATTTCTTACACAAAGGTACATGTAATTTTTTTATCTGTGACAAACAGCATTTGATACTGTACTTCCAATAAACAAAAGGACAAAAAAAGCTTGTGAACACTTTTCAAGTTTTGCTGATAAGTGGGTTTGACTTGCAACTGTTTTCTATTATTAGGTTCAAATGAACATACTTACAGACTTAGTAACTGTTATGTACAAATAAAATTTTCAAATGAGATCAATTATTCTTTGCCAAGGCCTCAGACAGAGCTGTACTGTTTTGTGATGTACCTAATATGACACCAATCTGTCCTATTTTAACAATACGAAGAATAGATGAAGTCTTTTGAACACAAATGGTTTTAAAACCTAGCTACCAAATGCATAGGTTTTCTTGCAGTAAGATAAGACTTTTACAGCAGTGTAATATTTTAAGAATCCTGCTGAAATGAATTCTATGCAATCTGTTTGTGATAAGAATTCAAGCTATTAATTATTTTTTAATATATAAAGGGACAGAATATTGCTGTAAATTTCACTTAATTATGGGCAATAAAATGATCTTGGGTACCAAACAAAAGTGATCTTGAGTACATGATCTTGGGTACCAAACAAATCTTTTCAGAGATCTAAATGCTTTTAAAAATATTAAGTTCAATAGGTCTACACTGACATTAGTGAGGTAGATTGATTAATCACCTTTCAAAGGAAATCAATGAACAGTATATCAAAATTTCTTGGGTAGTGTTGAATTGCTGATTTTAACATATGATAAAAGTTTCTCAAAAGTATCTCTTTGTTTTGCAATTCCCAAACTATATGTCTTTTAAGGGGTGATAACTGTTAGACACCTCTTATGTGATACCTCACAAAGTGATACTACATCTCTGCTTTATATTCTACATCAGTTTTGGTTTATTATTATTCAATGTTTGAAATACTAGAGGGCAAGAGAAATAACAAGAGGTTTGCACACTTAGTACAATAAGGGCAAATTTTGTATTGAAAAAGGTACAGGAATTTTATGCTTTCTACTGCAGAAAAAAACCTTGGTATGCCTTCTGGGGTCATTTGAGAGCACGTAATCCAGATTTAAGTATATATATTGCTGAAAAGAGATGGAGATAAGCACACATATGAGATAACCAAGTCAGAGCCTGGAGGCCTGACACCTTTACCCTTGTCTGGACAGATGTTTTTCTATGAGTTTGTGATAAACACGTTCTAATGGAAGGTCAATGCTGATACAGTTAAATCTGGATACATTTGTCTCTAGATTTCCAGTGGTCTCCCTCATCCAAGGAGCCACTTCTTCCTGTTTTCCCTTCCTCATCCATAAGATTCTGGTCCCCAGCGGATGGGCTCACAGGGCTCTGCTTAAATGTCTTCTCTGTGGAATCCCTTGAAAGGAGAATAGTAAAGACATTTTATTCATTTTATACATGAAAATTTAAAACCTCAAAGCAAAATTAGTACCAAATATTTAATTGTCTTTCACTGCCACCACCAAAACTCTAACCACAATGAAATGCAAAAAAAACATCCTCTTTATCCTCAGAACTGGGTTCAGTCTTGCTCAAATATTAGCTAGATCTCTAAATTTAAGGGGTTTTCAGAGAAAAAAAAGATTGCTTAAGCTTGTAGTGGAATCTGAAAGCAGGCAAGCATTATCAGCCTTTTGATGTTTGCATCAAAATACCTGTGCATTCCTTTATGCTACATGTTGCAAAACTAGTTCTGTAATATTAGGGTTGCATCATACATGAAGAAGCATTCTCTTTTCCCCTTTTTGATTTCTGTTGGAAATACCTGAGAAGGTAAAACCAGAAAAAAATCAGATCTATTTTCTCCTTAGTAAACAATGTTGCAGTTAGTGTTTGTCCAAAATAACATTTTGATTTTTATAGTGAAAAAAGAGAGGAAAATAACCATGTAACCATGTAACAAACTAGATAGGCAGTAAAACTACTGAAACCAGCACAGACAACTAAAGCAATTGTTTGGAATTCTAGATACAAACCCCCTATGGTTTTGCTAAATTTACATTAAAGTCATTGAAACAAATTTACATGTCAATAAAATAGTGAAGAGACAAAGATTTTCATGCCTTTAGCAAAGTGCTGTATTCCAAATTTAGCTCTGAATTTTTGAGCAGATCAGGCCTCGCTTTTACCAGACAATTTTGTTGCCTGACCCCAGGCCTTGGTTTCTGTTTTTCATTCTCACTGTGGCTTATTTACTCTTGATAGAATGGCAGACATGGATCCCTGTCCGGGTCACAGCTGTATCAGTTATGGATCAGCCTGCCAGGAATATCATTTCTGCAACCAACACATCCATTGGTGAGGCAACACACCATTCATGTGAGAGGACCTGGGCCGGTTGTACAGCTGATGTAAATCTGTGTTGTGGAGCAATAAAGATTTATAGCAGCTGGGAATCTGACACGTACCATTTGCTAGGCAAAACAACTCCAGATACCTCCTGATTCCAGTATCTTTTTCCAAATGTATATTCCCACACAGAATAGAATTCTGCTGTCAGATCATTCAGATGTACAATTGTTTGTTGACTCTTTCCTATTCCTAGAATATATTCCCTCCTTTTATAAAACAAATAATCTGACTCTTGTATTAGATTTAGGAGATCTGATTTATTTCTAAATACAGAAGCATTTTGTAGAGTAAAGATGATTTGTGTGACAAGGAATAATTCTATTTTTAGTTTATTTTTACTTTATTTTTTTAATAGGAAAGCAACAAGAAAGCCACATTGATTGAAAAATAATGCTTATTTCTTATCACTTCCTCTTTAGTTTTGGCACATATATGTAGATTTGGGGATCTTTCTCTATCATTCTCAGACTGTTTTTTCTTGACTGACCTAAGCCTCATCCCGATTCTAATACAAAACAGATGAAAACCTTCCAATCTAAAGAAAAAAAAAAAAAAAAGAAAAAAAGAAACAAGGCAGAAGATATTGTCACTGGACACATATTTGTTGCTTGTAAAGTAGTTATATAGCTCCCCGGGCCTACTTTAAAACCAAGGCCAAGATCTGACCTCAGTGTTTTCCTCTCTGAGCAGATGTTTAAATATGAATTCACTTGTCATTTAAAAAAGGAGCTCTTGATTTTTTTTTATCTTTCCTCTGCCCTCACAATAATTGTTCCTTTACAACAATTCCATCCACATTTTCTATGTAATGATTTTCCTCTAATGTCACTGGAAGCATAACGCTTTGTAAGATTGATTGTGTGTAAAGACTGATACTGTCATTTTCCAATAATTTAAATTATTTTTCCAGATTGATTCCTTTGCCTTTTCTGTGAGCAGTTGCTCAAATATTTTCTGCTTTGTGGGTAGGTATTCCTGTGTCCTCAGATCATGACTGAAAGCCTGCTGTAGAATGTCAGAGAAACGTGGAGGGAGGAGACTGAACGGAACGACTACACAGAACCCTCTGCATGTTGCCTGCGCTACACAGAACCAGTGACAAGTGCTTGCAAGCAGAAGTTCAGGGACTATAATGCTGCAGTAGGTTATCTATTCAGAAACATTTGCATGATTGTGAGTCACCATGAGGAATGACACAGAACTGTTGGATCTTACTCATGAACTTCTTTCCACTACAGCTGTGTAAAGCATTCACAGTGAAACAAGAAACTGCTCACGACTCTTCTTGTTTCAGGTCTCCTTATAAATTCCAAACTTAAATGATGTTCATTTTGACTTGCTAATGTTTGAGAATCTGCAGAGGAAAATAGTTTCAATGATCTGAAGTGTTGGAAAGGAATGGCTTTTCAAATGGTACCAAATGATATATGAATACTGTATCTGCTAATTCTGATTTTTCAATTTGAATTAGTCTGGAGTTTAATGTTTTGTTAAGCAAACAGACACTAAATTAAAGAGAGTACTGCCAGAAATTTCTGTAAGTGAATACATTGGATGTAAAGCAGTAGCTGTTTCACTAAAAAAAGAGAAGCTCAAAAGGAAATTAAAATGTAAAATTTTAATAGATTTATAAAGGATTTAAAATTGAATCTTCCAAAGTGATGAGTAGACCTGATAGAGCAATACAAGTATGGAACGGAAATGAAAGGATACTATAATGAAGAGAAATAAAAAGACTCAAATGAGAGTTGAATATTGAATACATTGAATTTAATAAACAGAGACAGGTCTGGAATCAGCAGTAGAGACAAGGCTGAGCCAAAGTGGTTGGTTAGTAATAATGAATATTTCATTTTGCCAACCCTCTCAGAAAAATTTCTATGAAAGCACGAGCATTTCTCATACCATAGGAGAATCAACTCTTTTATTTCTTGTAACATACAAAGAAGGTATTTCCAGTGTGAATGTACTCTTGTTGAAAAACTTTTACATTTGCAAGGATGCTGCTTCTAAGCCCTGGGGTATAATTATTCTGGTGAAATCCTGTCATTGACTGCTATAAACATATTAGATATTATATTGGAGAGCCTTTTTCTAAACATCACTAATGATTTCAGTCTTATTTCTCAGTGAAAAAGGTATCCTAGTCGTCAGAATACGGACAACTTCTTGTAATATATTTTCATGGAGGATGTTACTGTGGACAAGAGGACTTATTTTGTCCAATTTTAAACTCTTTCCAGCATTACAGCTTGGCTTGAGTTATAAACAGACTTTTAGAAAAAAAAAAACCAAACCACAAAATCATAGCTGTATCAGAGAAAGAGTTTGCAGCTTCCTTGGCTGATCTACACAGAGGGACTCCTGATACATGCCCTGGCTCTAGAAGGACTGTGATGACTAACATTAATGGCATAAATGGCTCTTGTTGGGATGACTTTTGCCAGTTTAATGGAAGATGATTGAAGATGCAAAATATCAATTCAAATCTTAAGGCTTCAATAACACAGCATTTTATCAGTCATCAGTGCAAGCGAGAGTAGTCATTTTGCAAAGATTTGTTGTTGTTATGCTGGAATTTTTGGGATTCCCAGGCACTAAACCAGATGCTTAGATGAAGAATATGTGAGCATGCCCAAGCTAAATATCTCTCTCAGCAAAGTGGATCTGCTTCGATGTTTGGAAATATGTCCTAGAGAATCCTGACTGCTTTGGACAATTTATGATCTGGAACTGGCTGATTGTTTCCTGTTTTCACATACCACTAAGCAAGAAGCTTAGTTAAACAAATCTTGTGATATTACTTTTTCCATAGGGTTAGTATAGTTAAGACTCCTCAGGAATAGAAATTCTTGCAAGTACTGCAGCTTAAAAAAAAAAAAAAAAAAAAAGGGTCCTGTACCTTGGATTTTTCTGTTGGTCAAATATTCAAGGGTGTGGTCAATTTGTTTGCTTTTCCACAAAGCCATTCTGTCATAACAAATATTTGGAGGTTTTTCCCCTTTATGTTGTTGTGCGATTTTAAAAGGGATTAGGAGGTCCTGAGCCATAGTTTAAACATCTTCACGACGTGCTGCCAGGTCTCCGTTCTGCTTTGCCGTCACCTACACCAGAATACATTAACACCGCCCAGATCCTGCCAAATAAACACGATTTTATGGATGTCTCTTTGATACGTTTGATTTGTAGCTATTGATCCTGACAACGCTCTGCTACTCTCTGTGGAGCAAGGAAACGAACAGGACAGCAGGGTTAGGATTGAGAGCAGCACTTTTCCCACCCTGATTCTACGCTCTCCTCGATCCTTGTGCCAGCAAAGCGGGCCGGTTTGGGCACCTTTGTTTCCCGGGAATGGAGAGGCGGCGGCGGGACGGCTCCACAGCGACCCCGCGCGTCCCGAGCCCGGGGACCGGGGCCTGAGCACCCCCCTTCTGGAATTAGATTCCAACGGGCAGATGGGGAAGCAGTCCTTTGTGTTGATCTAGGATTAAAGGAAAACATCGACTATTCTTTCCCCTATTTGTTTTCACTTATGTATTCATTTCACTCGCACACATCCCCTGCTCCCTCGCTCACCGTCCCAGCAGCAGCGTGCACCTTAAAAAGACAATCACAGAATACGCTAAGTTGGAAGGGGACACCCGACCCTCTCTCCATTTGTGTTTTATTATTTCCCTCCACCCCTCAAATGTCAGAACAAAGAAATGTGAACAGGGGATTCAGTTTTCAGCATAAGGCACTGCACAGCTGGGAAGCAGAGGTGGCTGTGCATCCCCTGGGTCAGCACAGCTGTGCCCCCAGACAGACCCTCAGACCAGCTGCACTGGCCACAGGCGCCCCAGTGCTGGAAGGATCAGGGGGACTCATCCTTTCCACTCTGTCCTGTTTCCTGCAGACCTCTAATTTTCTACTTGCTCACTGAGGAACCAAGCACTTCTGACTTTATGGGCCTCGAGTTCTTCCTTTGAGAGGTGTGTTAAAGCAATCACAGAACTTGAGCTGAATTATAGTTTAAACTTTTTTCTAGTAGTTTAAAGTATTGTAGCAGCTCGAAATGTCTACTACAATAGAGAAATCACTAAATAATTGTGTTCCACATGCATCTTGGCTTATTCTTCTGGAGTCTGTGACTACTGACATATTAAGAAATAGAACAGCACCAACTGACCAAGGCTAAGCTTTAGGGCCTGCTTACCTTTGCAACATTACCAGTCTTGCACATGCTGTATGGGCATCATTACAATCTGTTGTGTCTCCTAGAAGAAAACATTGTTGTCTTCATCACTTTTCACAAGACAGTGCAATAAGCCACATGTTGCTCAATTCCTCAACAGGAACAAGTTGTATAAGTTTATTGCTGCAGTAAAAATACTCATAAATCAGCAGACTGGTTTGATTTTACTGTTTCATACTGAAAATTATCTTGAAAGCCTCTGCCTCAGTTGTTTCTCTGTTCATGGGAAACTTGCCAAATATTATATTGACTCTCCCACTATCATTTGCATACATTAAAAAACATAGGCCAAACTCCTTCACTATGGAATAGAAACTGTGCCTACATACATCTCAAAACAGGATTGAGAACAAGGATTTTGTGCATTCTTATCTTCTTTAACAGTTCCTCTAGAAGTTAATGTTCCTCTTGAACCAAAAAAGGATTTTTGCATAAACATCTACTGTTTGAGAAATTTGCTGTTTAAATATTGAAAACCAAATGATGACTTTGGTCTTCTCCTGAAAATTTTAGAACTATAAAAAAGTAGTTTTAGTTTTAATTTATTTGAAAAAAAGTCAAATGTCCCTATCTGAACATTTCCTGGCACTAGATACAGAAATCTTGATTGCTTCCTTTCATTGTAAACATGGTAAGTTGTATAGAAAATCAGTTTTAATTTATTCTAAGCCTTCTGAGTTATGTACAAGGAAAAGACAGAAGTTTTCCGTTGGTTTAAGAAATTAGGTGCTTCAGTGATTTATTAAGCGAACTTGTATGTGTTGCTGCTAACTCTTCTGGTTTTGTCATGAGTTTATAGTGCTTCTCTTAAGCAATCATTTCTTGGAACTGTGTAATTTCATGACATGCCTCACTTTTTTAAACAAAAATCTATTATGTTTTAGACATCATGCGAGTGTAAATTGTTTGTGGATATAAAGTAAATTTATCTCTAAGGCTGAAAAAGACCAACCATAAGGAGTAATGAAATATAATTCATATTTGTTTTAACCAGTTTGTATTCTAACCTATCTTTGGATTTTACTGGTTCTTCAGTTTTCAGCTGCTTCAGTATTGTAATTTTTTGTTAGAGAAAATGAAAAAAGAAGTAGAAAGTACCCACTCCCAAATTTCTAAACTAGATAATTTTGAATAAAATAGGCTAAATGCATAAAATTTAACTTTATTTCAAGACAAGAAAGCCCCAGTCAAAACCCTAACTCTTCTTGAAACTATCGCTCCCATCTGCTGTACCCTGAAAAAAAAAAAAAAAAAAAAGACCAAATCAACAAGAGACAAAACAAACGTAAATCACTGGCTTCTAGTGATAAAATTGCAAAAAAAAAGTACAATTCAAAACAATCAATTCTTCACTATGCCTTAAAAATATACAATTGCTTACTTATCTTACACAACTCATCAATGTAAATCAGTAAATACATATATATTAACTTTTCATTGATAAAGTGTCTGTTGAAGAGAAGAAAACCAGCACAATTCATTTGAAATATATGATGCGGAACTAGCACGGGGTGTGTGTGTGTGTGTGTGTGTGTGTGTGTGTTAATTGAAGATAAAGATGATTGCTGAACCTTGACTAACGTATTTGTAAGAATGGTTTTGGTCAGACCAGAAAACTTCTATTATATTTTCAGTCTCCCTGTAACAGAGAGAAGGACTACAGCTGCTCCTTGGTTTTGGTGAACATCATTGATCAGCTCCACAGTCAGTGATCATTATTCTCTTCTCTGAGCTAGAAATATAAAATCTTTTCATTGTCAGAGAAAAATATTTAAGACTTTTTTTTCTCTACTTGCAAAGAAAACTCTCCAACTCAGAGTGATCTTTGGAAGCTGAGGCTAAACCAAAGAGTAAACCCAGGCTAAACCAAAGAGTAAACCTTTGCTCAATTTGAACTGCTGTTATCTTTTTCTGTGGTGACCCAAAGACTAGGGAATAGCTTTATGCTCTTGATAATCCCAAACATACAAAGACCAAATGTTCTTAAATATTTTGGCAAAAGCCCTGTATGTCACAGCATGTGACACTATGGGAACTTTCAGGTGCTACCTCATTAAACGACATGTTAGGTACCTGGCAGAAATTTTATAACACTTCATAAAGGCCCATGCTCTGAATGATATAAGATGTCCAATTAATACTTCAAGTCAGAATTATTTATGTTGTATTTCAAACTGTGATTTTCTAGTCAGAAAGAAAACCAAGGCAACCTCTTCATCTGAACCAGATATGAGACCAAAAAATAAAAGCTGCTGCTCAGGGTGGATGAACTAGAGTTCTGAGAGAAAATTTTGAGGTTGGCAGCAATTTGGCAGATAAAAATGTATGGAAAGGAGTAATCAACATATGGAATATTCTACTGCCAGAAGATAAGCCCAGAATTATTTTCCACTGAAAAGAAATTTCTTAAGGGAAATATTTTCAAAGGATCTTGATTCCTATACCTAGAAATGCATAAGAATAACACAATGACTGCCATCAGGGCAGGAACTTGACCTTATTAGGTGTCTGTACAGCCTTAGGGATTAATGTAAATAAAAAAAGGATTAATAATCACTGTAGCTAGTCTCCCAGTTCTGTGAGTCACAAACTTTGAAGAGGCTCATGTTCCCCTGCCTGGGTCAGGATAATCTTTCTTTTACTGCTGTGTTAATAGGTGAACTGCCACACTCTGAGTAAAACTCTAAAGTAATAAAATTGGATTCATCCCTGCCCTGAATAAAAACAGGTTTCAAATGAAAATTTTTATCAGTACAAAGACTTTAAAAACATATGCTTGTAAACAGTCTTTATTTTATTTCTTATGGTTTAAAAACTATAGGTATTTTAGTCATACAATGGGTTTTATGTGCAGGTCTAAATTTCACTCTAATGTTGATTTACCCTTTAGTCACCAGTTGCCAGGAAAATTAGTGTTGTAGTCTTACTGGCTGACTGATGTGGCCTTTACTGAACTGTAAGCATGACTAATTATTAGGACAGTAGAGTACAGAAACAGAATTTAAGAGATTTATAATGTTTGGAACACACATTTCCTATAATAACAACAGTCCTGCTTTTGCATTCATGCCCATATGAGGCAGAGAACCACCAAAATAAAAAAACCAACCAAAAAACGATTGTTTAATGGAAAAGCTGAATGCCCAAAGAAAAAATCACTAAGGTTAGCAATCCTGCAACTTCAGTAACTACTTAGTCATATGAGTGTGTACTAACTGAGCTACTTCTAGCCAGAGGATGTAAAAATGCTTTCTTGAGCTGCTATGTGCAATTTTAACTAATAAGGCCTGTAATACAGATGGGCAAACCTCAAAAGGTTCAGAGTTTGGACTCTGTTCCAGTAAGCACATATGCACATTTGAGTGATTATCTCCTTTCGTGTTTGTAAAATTGGACTGGAATCCTGACAAAAGTGAGCTTTCTTCTCCAGGGATAATTCAGCACTTCTAGTCATGACTGCAAAGCAAGCTCTCTTCTCTTGGGGTAATTCAGCACTTCTAGTCTTGACTGAAAATGCAGACACATCATGAAACCAAAAAGGACATACAAAGAGAGAAAAATTCTGTCCTTCTAAAAATGTTTGGTTATGTATCTTTTATAATTCCCTTACATCTGATTTGGCAGCATAAGTCCTGTGGAAAATTAAATTAAGTGGCCTACAACTTGTATTTTCCAAAATTACATTTAAAATACATATATGCATCTGTGTGCAGTATGAAAAACAGAATGAAAAATAGGGTTTGGGTCAAAGAAAGAAAAAAGCAATTAAGTTTGGTATCTTTTTCAGGTTTTCTTCTAATGTTTGATATTTGATACCTGAAGTTACATCAATTAGCAAGACCAGGAAACTCGTAAATATAAACACTTTTATTCATTAAGAAAATAAACCTATTTTCCAAGGGTTTTTCATCCAAACTCTCAGTGATGCATAATACAGTTAACCAAATATTGAGACCTAGACTATCATATAAATTTGACTTTAGCTAAAGCCAAACTTTCTAGGCAAAAAAGTAATATTATGGTTTTATAGATAGAGAGAAAGAGAGAGGAATGCTGTACAAATGCAGATTTTCACAAACCTGACATGAACATAGCAATTATGGAAAAGCAACACCAGGTAGACACTGAAGGATCACTAATTAAAATTCAGGTAACACACTACTAAGGGTCCTACATGCAGTAACTTCTGTCTAGGAAAAAAAATTGATCTAAATAATAACTTGTTTAGAAAATATGTTGTTTCACAAAAAACAAAGACATAAATGTTTGATACCGGTTTCACTGAAATCTGTAGAATTCAAGGTTATTCACCTAATTGTGGGCACTTAAGTCAGGAAATTCAGGGTGGAGATCTTCCAGGATCCCTGTGTCCATGGTAAAAGGGAGGTAACTGAATCTCTCTGTAGAGGCACTTATCTTTCTAGAGAATTTGAAAGAAAATACTTAATATGTTAAATAAGCAATTGTAATTGCATATGACTATAATGTTTACTCTGAATGTATGCTGACATAACTGTATCTGGTTGTATAAGCCTATCTTCAAAGGAAATCAGGTAGTCCTGCCCTAGAACAAAACATATGCAAACTGCACCAGTCAACATGAGTGCTTTATTTCTCTCCCTTTTTGTGAGATATAAGTGATTTAGAAGGAGTGCTTATAAAAAATATATCCACAAAAAATAAAAATCTGTCATCTCGTGACCTTAATGATGCTTACACAATCTCTACGTAAGTCATGAGACTATTGCACTCAAACAACAAATACAGTGAGGTGGGACAGATAATTTAGAAGTTTCAAAAAATTGCAAAGCTAGAACAATATATTTTGTGGTTAAAACTTGAAAAATATTTTTTAGGATACTGTTATTTTGTGAGGACTTGAAGACAAATGGCTCAAATCTGACACAAAAAAGGCTGGGGATATGATAGATATAAAGATTGAAACGAGAGGGATAGAAACAAAGCATCACATCAGGGAAATCATTTTTGTAAAATCATCCCAGATTGGTATACAGAGGCATAGCCTGTGTGTGAGTGTCTGAGGTAAAATACTGAGGTAGCTGAGAAGAGAGATAGTGAGCGCCTAATTGAAAATGAGAGGATATAAAATGCTACGTCGTTGAGAAGTTATTTAGAAACAAGATTTGAGCATTAAGCATACCCTGGTAAAAGGATCTAGTGGAAAATCTACTGGAAAAGTTTCTCAGACTGCAGTGACTTGCAGAATTCACTACTATTTAGCATAATCTAGTAGAAGTGGCTCAGAGTGAGGGCTTGGAGCCTGCACGTTTTTAGCCCTGCTGTGCCTGATTCATAGCTAAATAGCTATGCTGAAGCATCAGAAGCAGTCTTAGACTTTGTGCTGACAATTTGTAAAGACGTGTCTCTTGTTCAGTGCAGAGATGGAAAACAAATTTTTGTATAAAATAATCCAGAGAGGTGTGTAGCACGAGAAGGAGTCCATAACCAGAATCCTGTGCAGCAGTTTGTAGTGAAAGGAGGAATTAAAGCATTCAAGGTTCACATAGGGTGAACCATTTGAATCATAGATGGAGACAAAGGGGAGAATGACATAAAGATGTTGCGAACCAATAGGATTTTTGGAAGAAGAACACGTGTTGAAGTCACAAAAGTCTAAATGAAGTTCTGAATTCAGCATCAGTTGTGCGGTTTGGATGTGAAAACTTTGTCTGTTTGGAAAAAACTGATGCAGTGGAATATATAAAAAGGCGCGAATTGGATTACTGTTAATTTCCTCAGGCAGGAAGAGATGAAGAAAGGAACAGCTAGGAAGGGAAGAGAGACAGAAAGATTTTTGGCAGAGGAAAGTTGTTGAGCTTATTTTTAATATAAAGTTGAAGTCGCGGAGGCAAGGGGGCCTCCCTGGGTCTCGGAGGGAGCAATTGTCTTCTCTTGTCTCAAGGATGAAGAAAAAAGTGAGCCGGTCACTAACACTGAGGCAGGTGCTGAAACAGAACAAGCTTTTTAATGTCTGTCTAGGAAAGATACTAGAAAAAAATGTTGCTTTTTCTGCAATAGTTTTATGAGAAGAAAAAAAAATGTAAGTAGAAAACAAAGACATCTCAAAAGAACTCTCTAAAAGAAGATACATAGATTTGGGAAGAAAGTTGCAAATGGCAGATAGGTTGGCATAATATACACACCTCTCAGTGGTACATCACTGAGTACCTTACATGGAACCAGATTAGACAACTTGGATGTCTAGAAGTGCCTCCCAAAAATTCTAAAAATTTTTGGGGAACAAGATTTAAAAACAACTCTGTCAATTCAGTGAATATCATATATAACAAAAATTGAGAAATACGTTTCTGGAGGGCATGAAAAAAGTATGAAAAAGAAATCAACTCTACAGCTATTTCTTACTAACTTTATCTTCAGGATTTTTTATAAGCTGTAAAATACAACTTGCCAACATCACATCAGTTATAATTAAGCCTCCATTTCAAGATTCCTTTAAAAACTAGATATAAAAAAATCTTACATCAAAGATTAATAATAAGGTTTTTATAAACCTTACTGACCTAAAATGGTTTTGAGTTTAAGGGCAAACTATTTTAAGGACCGAATGGACCTAAAGACTCTTCTAAAATTTGTGTCATGGGGATTATTTAAAACACCATATAAAAAACATTTCTTAGTGTAAATTAGCAGAGATGGCCTGAAGTTAATGAAATTACAAAAAACTACATCCATGAAGAGCCTGGTCTTATATCTTTACTATACCTTCATTATATCTTCAAGTTTCAAAGAGAAAAGAATCTTCTATACTAAGGTGTGTCTTCTGAATATTTCAGACACTTTTTTCTTTACAAGCATCTGTTTCTTTTGGAAGGGAGGTTTTTACTTTTGAAATTTTATGGGAAGATAAAATTTACCTCATTATTCTTGCATATTATTAAGCACACACAAAATGTAAGATTTTTTGGCTCACCTCACATACTAATTTCAAGATGAAGTTCAGCCTCTACAGAAGCATTCTTATTCTGTAATTTTGAACTTCAAATTTTATATTTTTCATCTGGCAGAAGTTTAATTGAAATTAAACTCTGAAATTCCCACATAACTCATTACAAGAATCTTGTTTTGTTCTAAACAAGAAATAAATTAAGAATAATCATTACTGTAAGACTTGCACTGATGTCATCCAGCTCCATTATAAACCTTTTATTTCTAATTCATAATTGTCTATGTCAAATTCAAAGACCAACTCACTTTTTAAAACTTCCAAATACAGCCAGGACTACTTTCTAAAATCTTCTTTGCATCTTGTCTTCCTCTCGACTTTTGTATAGATAATTTGAATTTCCTAAAAAAGGAAAAAATCAATTACCCAAACTACAGACCTGGAAACTAAACATGAAACTTGTCAAGGAGGTTAGAAGGCATCTTTGTAGTTCAGACATGAATCCCAGATGCAAATGTAGAAAACAAACTGAAATTTTACTTAAAAACTCTTTCCCCACTTCTGTTACTCATAAATTACCAAATGTGTGTGTGTGTGTATATTTAGGCAGAGAAAAGGAGCGAAACCAAGGGACTTAATTGATCTGCATGACTGTGCATTTCCAAAATTAATTTACCTTCCCATATTTGTAAGTGACAATAAACAAAAAAGTATCTGGATATACTAGCAACAGAGCAGGTGAAGACAACTTTATTTTCAGTGCGTTTCATATTTGTTTTAAAATTAACTAACAAACACAACAAAGAAGTTACCTATTAAATATTCAAGGCAGTGCAGGAGGTGAAGGCAATTCCTGATTTTAACACAGAATTCCCATGCAAACCCACTATTTTCCTGTGTTCCTGTAAGCCATATGTTACATGAGATGATTCCTGTCCAAAGCATATGTTATAAAATGAAACCATTTAAAAATGTCAGACACAGCCCACGGCTACAGACCACACATATATCAAAATTAGGTAATTCACTGGTGATATCTAGTAAAAAAATGGAGGAGAAAAAGACCCCCACTTTATACCTTTAGTCAGTCACATATCAGGAATTTATTGTTTTCATTTAGCTTTTTCTCTTTTGGAAAGAGGAAAAGATAAGGCCAGATTACCCTCTGGGAGCAGTCTGTTTATTGCAGCAGACACCAGATTTAAATCAATGTGCCCCACTACAGATCTGATTCCCAGGTTTGTATTTTATAGGAAAAAAAACAATGTCCATTTGAATTACTATGCAGCTTTAGGGGTTGAGCTGGATCCACCTTTCTCAGGCCAGGCCTCCCCAGCTGGGCACTGTCAGATTCAAGCTTTTAGTAGAACTAATTAGCTCAATCACAGCATGAGTTAATGCAACTGCATGGGCTTCAAACTGGAACCACCTCACACCCATCTGTCTCCAAGAACAGGCAGAGGATTGTGCTCTGCCTGATCATTGCCTTAAGCCTCCAGCAGAAGTTTGCTTCCAGCTTTACACTCCAACTCTTTGTGTGAAACCAGAGGTGTAAAAATCTAAGTAGGCTACAAAGATATAAAAATAACTTGGTGTTGCTTAGGTGGAATAGCACTTGCCATCTAATAAAGCACTTCCCACTCTTTTTTTTTAAATTAATTGAAATTTTGGCCAGTCTCATAATTGTACAGCCAGTGCCTATTTCTGTGGATAATTCTCAAAATCTAGGTAGGATATGAGCTGAGAGATAGAATGGGTTTTTTGCAAGCAGAGGACAACTGTAATGAATTGCCTCAAGCTACCAAAAAAGTTTCAATGCATGTTAATGCATTAAATCAAGTGTCTGGGACTAAACCAAAAAATGAGCATTTGCAGCTGTACTAATGACTGGATAGCAGTTCCTTACTGAACTAGTAATTATACTGCCAGAGACTTTAGTCTCAGGAGGGACAAACAGAAGTAGTAAACACAACCAAAATGAGAAGCATAATCAGCTGTTGCTGAGGAAGAGGAGGAAAATCAAGAGTGGCTGGCTCTGAGACCTAAAATTTCAGCTGTCTTGGTTACCTTAGGCTCTTTTTTATGCTCATGGAAATAGAGCAGGGAGGAGGGGAGCAAGGGCAAAACAGGAACCTGACCTCCACCAAGGGATGTAAGCGTCCCACCACTATGTCAAAGTGTGGGATATGCTGACTGCCTCTACTGTCTCTGGCGAATGTAATGTGGATCATTGATATTCCCTTCACATTTGTCAAGGTCTCTAGGATAAGAGATCAGTAACTTACTTCCCACAAGGAGTACAATGCTCTCTGAACAACAGCTGCACTCATAAGTAGAAGTTATTTGAGATTTAATTGAGATTTGTAGAATTCTCTGGAGTCTTAAAACTATTAGCACAGCTTACGCTGAAAAGTAATTGACAGCACTTTGTCCGAAAGCTTCAGTCAGGCTCTTCCTCCTCTTCCCCCTCCTCCTTGCTCAAGGCCATATCTCTATGCAAGCAGCAACACTTGCCATGGTTTGTGGTCCCACATGAGCATGTCATTGAAACGGCTGTGTTGCTGCAACAAGCGACTTGCTGGAGCTGCACAAGACAGACCGCAGCTCCACTGGAGAGTTTTTGTTTCCCTCCCTCCTCCTTCCCTTCCGTGAGTGGTTGGGCTGCAATCTGAGACAAATAGTTGCACTGTGTCTGCTCACTGCATGAGCCGAGGTGAACTAGGGAATGGTGGCTGCCAGGTTCCAGATTGATGGTGTGTCGAAACCCCAGAGCAAGACACGTTGGCAGCAAAGTGATCCTCCATGGGGAATCCGGCATAATATGCTTTCCAGATTTCTGGGCCAGTTTCCAACTTCGCACTCCTGTGTAAGCAACAACTATCCCTCATGAGGGAGAAGAAGGGCCCTTGCACTTGCTGCTGCTGATTGCCCTAATAAATGTGTTTAACATATGTATGTTTATAAAGCAGCCATAGGGAAGCAATTTGACTACCTCTTTCCACATATATCTTCCTCCTGCCTGCCTGAGGGCTGGCATGGTGCCAGCCTGAAGACAATGCAGTATAAACTTGACAGCCATCTATTCATGCATATGGTCAGATAGAACACTGTTCCTTTGAGATTACTCCTTCTATGCTGAGGCATACTGCCAAAGGAAATTACAATATGCTTTCCATTTTATGATACAGATAATCGACATTATAATATTCATGTTATTTCTGATTATTGGAATTTTTTTATTCTTGAGAGCAATTGAACTATAGTGACTGTATTGTCCATTGCAGTTCTAAAACAGTTCCCCCAACCCAACTTTGCCATTAATGTCGTTCAAGTTCTCAAAAGGCTCACTTCAGAGTTACATTTCTCAGGATAACTGTGCTTACGTATTGCTATGTGCAACAAAATTTAAATTTCTCTATGTCTTTTAAGCGGCTTTTACTAAGGGTAATTGCTGTTTCCCCTCTCCAAGATCTGTAGCAATTTCACCAAGTTATGGCAACTGTCTACACTGGGTATTGCCCTCTGAATAATTCTCTGGTGAATATTAAAGGGAAAAAAGTATGTACATACATAGATTACCCATGACATTAGCACAAAGTGAATTAGTTGTCTTGAATCTGGCAGATGGTGTTTTTTTGTAAGAGTTTAGGGTGCTCTGACTAAGGAATTTAGGCATGCCCTAACTATAGTGACTAAAATGCACGGTCTGTGCTACAGTCATTATAGAGATACAGACACCTCTAGCTTACGCATCATATCTCTTTAGGTACAAGTCTAAATTAAAAAGCATGAAGTATCTTCTGGGAGGAAACTTTTTCCATTGAATATGGAACAAGTGACTAACACTGCAGTGCTCTATTTTAGACAGATAAAATTGGTTGAGACTAATTCAACCCTAGAGCTGTACTAAACTTACAAGAGTAGCCTAAATTTAGCAGATCTTGATAAATCCTACTTGCAAAGAATATTTCCATTCTTCACCTTAGGAGCTCTTGGGATTACCCTATAGGTAGCTCCAGGGCTGACTAATGAGGCTGCATTTTAAGAAAGCAGTTCAAGATGAGCCTACTTCTTTAAGGAATGGATGTTTGAGCCTGTTTGTGACTGTTACATTAATTTATCATATTCCACTAAAATAAAGATGGCATTGTATTGAAAAATAACTCTATCAAGTATGTAATTGGGATATGTGACTGAAAAATAAAGAATAAATACCAAAATCAGATCTGGAAACTTGATCTTTGCTCATACACTGAGAGACTTGTGGGCTAGTTTAGCCAGGGAAATGTGACAACAAGAACACATTAGAAGGAACTACAGGTATGGAATAACATAATTTTTCCCTCGGATACAGGAGTTAATTCCTGAGCCTGTCTCATGAATTGATATCGTGGTGGTCTTAAGACCAACTGTACTGCATGTGAATTAAGATTCTCTTTTCTTACAATTCTTTTAAGGGAAAGAATATCAGCAGGGTATGCAAGAATATCTCCAGGTATGCAAGATACCACTATCAACAAATGGGCACTAAGACTCCAAAGTCAGAGGGAGATGTCAATATGCTTTGAGATATGACTGACCACTTGGATTTATCCAAGGAGCATCTACCTTACTTTTTGCTCTTTCTCTACCTTGTGGTTCCATATTATCACAAAGTCATGCATTCACTGCCTTTGATGAAGGACATATACTTTTTTCCCCTGGGTTTTTAAGTTAAATTTATAATGATTGCCTTCCTCTTGGAGCGAAGAAGTTCCTACAGAACAGATAATTCACCTTTTGAATACTTAGGAAAACAACATTCAGTGAAATGAGGGAGCTATTAAAGGTTAGACATTCACTTCTATTCCATTGTTCAAATCCCTACACAGAAGCATGGAAAATAAAAGAGATTTAAATATTGGCTTCCTGTTTTGCTCATTCAATGATAAAGTCTGCAAAGTGTCATATCATTTTACATGCTATGCGACAAATGGTGTGAAGGTGTTAACAGGAATGAAAATTCATGGAAATTTAAGAATACCCATGTATAAATTATTTAAAATGCTCTTCTTGCTATTTTTTGGGGGGAAAAAGGTATTGTCTTAAGTAAGTGGGTTTGCAAATAAATATTTGTGGGTCTTAATAAGAATTGTTAGTCACTTCTTTTGCTTCTTAGAAAAAAAGACAATTTATGGAGATACTGTCACATAATGTATGTCTAAATAGTGGTGTACACATCCTTGTTAACTATGTTATGCAAATGCTCAAGCAATAGGAGTTTAAATAGAACTACATTACACAGAAGCATGTTTATATAGTACTATAAGTGACATTGCATACATCTCAGGCAAATCTCCAAAAGAAATAGAGTATGAGCTTTTGGATTATGAATATAGTTTCTCCATGCTTAGTGTTTGCTCCTTTTGTTTTCTGAACCAATGTGTTCTATGGGAATACCAAAAATAATATATAATTGAATGTTGCTACAATTTTATAAATGAATCAGTTACTAGGATATTTTATTTTATAAACACTTTTCCTTATTTACAGAGTTCTCTCACAAGTCTTGGCATTTTTTTTTGCATTCACCCTTTAATTACTAGTTTCACTGAGTGTTATTACTTAACCCGAGCCCCCCATAGCTGCTCCCTCTCTCCCCACAGGTGGGATGGGAGAGAAAATCAGAAGGGTAAAAGTGAGAAAAGTCTTTGGTTGTGGTAAAGACAGTTCAACAGGTAAATAAGACAAGGAATTCATTCACCATTTCCCATGGACAGGCAGGTGTTCAGCCATCTCCAGGTCATGTGGCTCTATTATATGTAATAGTGATTTGGGATGACAAATGGCAACATTCCGAACAGCACACACCCTCTGCCCTCCTTCCTTCTTCTTCCCCCAGCTTTATGTAGTGATTACGAAGCCATATGATTTGGGATAGAGATGGGGTTGGCTGTCCCAGTTGTGTCCCCTCTCAGCCATTTGTGCATCCCAAGCCTCCTCACTGCTAGGGTGGGGCTAAGCAGAAAAGGCCTTGACTCTGTGTAACTCAATAGTAGTGTAGTTCATTGCGTAGCTCAGTAGTAACCAAAATATACCCAAATCATCACTTTTTCCAGCACAAATTCAAAACACAGTCCCATACTAGCTACTATGTTAAAAATTAATTCTACTCCAGCCAAAATCGGGCTGTATCGCTCTAATAAAGCTGTGCTGAGTCACATGAGAAGTGATTTATATACACTGTGCAAGCCAACATCATCAACTCATGAAACCACCTTCCTGTTATTAAATTGGTGTCCTGAATATCTACTAGCAATTTTTCGTATATAGATACATATATGTACACACATACACATACATGCATATATATATAATGATGATGAATGAAATTTGACAGAATTGTTTCAAAATCTGAATTAGAAATGTAGAAAAATATTTGGTTTTAGAGAAAAATTGAGACATAGAGATGTGAACATAAATCTGACAAGCCTAAAGTAAAATTAATGAAGTAATTAGTAATGTACTTTACATTGAATAACAGGCCATTTCCTTTGTACGACTCAGTCATAAGCAGCCTTTTCAAAGTACTCATCAGTGATGCAAAGCTCACTTGATGCTTGAAACGAGATCCTTGCCCTAGTGAAACTGTCTTAAATGGAGAAGTATCTAATAAAAAGCAAGAATTAGAAAACCAAATAGAAATACAAATGCAGTCATTATTAATGGCAAAATCTGTTTCTCTTTAAGTAGCATTCCCTGCATATTGTATGCAAAACAATGCAAGATAACTATTCCACATTCAGAAATCTTTCCCGCCTGGGAAAACCTTTGGCGATGACTAGGTTTTTCTACTATATTTTTAATTTAAGAATGTGAGAGATATTTTCCATATTCGTCAAAACTGTCTGTATTATTTTTGCAGTGCTTTTTATTATAACATTTAGTTGTATATTTGCCATAGAAATATTCCTGACCTCGGAATAACACCCCAAGGGCTAATCAATGTCCTGAAGCCACTCAGTTGTATGATTCTGCAGTGGTTTTAATGCCAAAATATTGGGTTTTTTAAAAATTTTTTGGAAACATGAGTATTCTCTGCTGTGAAATCTTTTCCTTATTCACCATTGCACCTATGGTTATTTAAACACACATGGTATTTCAATGCAAACCTAAAATTAATGGAGATTCCAATTTGAAAGAGATGACTCATTAATTTAAGAAGCATGAATGTTATAAGCTATTCCACTCTCTAGTTGTTCTAGTATATTGCATGGAAAAAGAAGTTCAGAAGTTTTCTACACCCTTTGGAGAAAAGCAGACATTTACAGAAAGATTAGAAGGTCTCAAGTGCTGGTCAAAATGTCTTGTATTTCAATATACAGAATGTCTCCAAAACCTCCTGGCTGGGGGAAGGAGCTTTGCTAGATTGGCATTTCTGCAAAATTGATGCACTGGGACTGATTTCTGTGATAACTTACTAATGAAAAGCTAGTTGTTTAGTGATCTTGCACCATGAAGAGCCTTATACTGAAAGGGAAAAAAAAATGAACAGCAGAGTTTTACTTTCTCAGCAATCACAGACACAGCAGCCTGGAGTGTCAAAAAAGATTTTCTCCCCTCTACTATATCCAGAACTAAAAAAGGGCAGCATGGCAAAGATCAGACATAAAGCAAAGGTATTACTTCTGACATGACATAATTCTAACATCTGTAACTTAAATTTGGGTTCTTTATGGTTGGTTGTTTTTGTTTATTGGTTGGGGTTTTTATGTTTTCTTTTGTTGTGAGGGTTTTTGTGGTTTGTTGTGGTTTTTGTTTCTCCCCTCTCCCCCCCAAAAAAAACCCAAACAGAAAAGAACGATATCAGTATTTTATAATGTAAAGCTGCTTTGCTTTTTCAGAATTATGTCTACCAGAGTAGAAACAGGGGTTCCAGTTTGATATCTTTCTGCTAAATTGAAAGTCCTCTTTCACTTACTGTGTGCATGAATTTACTGAGTTGTTGTGCTTCCCCAAAGGAATACTTAATTTGTAAGATATTTTAAAAACTAAATAAAAATTAAAAAAAAGAGAGAGGGAAAAATGTTATTTAGTTGATATTTCTTCTTTAGTCTTCACTGCTTTCTGAAATCCATGATATTAATATAAGCTGACAGGTTCATGCACAGATTAAAGAAGACAGGACATGGAAGCTAGGTTGGGTGCTTCTTAAATTTACTAGGAATTATGGGTATTTATCATTCTAGAAAAGATTTTTGTATGTGTTTTAAAGGTTATATATTGGAGAACTCATTTGACATAAAGGTAAGAAACCAGAGTCCATTTCTGCTGTTGTATAAACCACTATATGTCTCAAATAATTTATAAAAAAAAGCTGTCAGCAGGATCACAGCCTGTCACATCTAGATTACAATTGTATTATACTTGAACGTTTTAAATTAGATGAATAGTAACCTTCATGTCTAATATTTTCTTTAATGTCTTAGAACAGTCATAAAATACGGAGACTTGCTTTCTACAAAAAAGAGAAATAAATCATACTTTTTACCTGTGTGGGTGCTAGTTATTCTGCTCTGTTCTGTCCAAGGTCTTCCTAAAAAATTTAGTCAAGTTCTATTGGCATTACACATGCAATGTGACATTTCAGGGAACAATATGACTTCCTAAGAGACAAAGAAAAGCGCTTTTCTTAGGCCATATTTTATAGTAGAGCTATGATGAATTCTGTCTCTCTACCTACAAAACAACCCTGTCGAGCTCATGTCTTGTGGATTCAGGTACTTGTCGGTTAGTGTATCCAAACTACTACTACTGATACAGCCGATTGCATTTGGCAGATACTAAGTTAGGCTGGTGATGATGACTGCATGTTTGACTTATGTTAAAATATGTTGAAATATTTACATTTTCTGGAGTGAATGATAGATATAACTTCTTTGGCCTCACCTTCCCTATTTGAAGCGAGCCTCAAAAAATGGTAACTTCAGCAGAGAAAGGAGTGTTTATGTGTGAAGAAGCCACAGTTCAATGTGGGGAACATCGAATGTGTTGGCAGAATGAATAGATGTGCTTTTACGTATCTTGAATGGTGAAATATAGGTTTCAAACCCGAAAAATCTGAAGGCATCTCTGTATACATTTGATCTTCACTTCTAAACAAAATGTGCATCTTGTACAAAATATTTTAAAATATTATTTTAAAATGATTGATTGGCTGGCTGATAAGGGATTAGTCAGAGATTTCTAGGAAATATAAATTATTTCTGTAAGTTTTCTGTCTTATTTTTTATTTGAACTATACCCCAGATTTGATTAGACTGTCAAAAATTTGCCCAATATATAATAAAATTGACAAATTTTAAAAAAGGGAAAGTAGTCCTGCAACAAAACAAAATACCTCCTTTAAGTCCCATGTATTAAATTACTCTAAGATTTACATTTCTCTAATCTCCTCTCTTTTTCTGCTTTTAAATTTTTTATTGATGAATCAATTTCAGTTACACTAAATATTTCTCACCGTTCTTATTTCTAACTACATATTGGAGAGACCAGCATGAAGGGGAAGAAAAGAAAAGGTATGAACAATGTAGAAAGATAAACCAATCAGCAGTCCCTAGAGTGTTCTTATGACATCTACATTTTATTCAGTTATCCTTTTATTTTCTAAAAAAAAAGGCTTTTTCACTGGAATAGCTTCCTATGTGCCTTTCACTAGGCAAATGGCCTTGTAGCCAACAGACAAAAGCCTAATCACACTTCTCCTCTTGTTCTTTAGTGAGGTCTTAAGTTGAGATAAATATGATCTGTGGCAGATGGCTGTACAGCTAACGAAGCCCAGGTCAGTGTGGGACTGAGTGAGAACTGCCACCAGACAAGGTCAGCAGGCCTGGCCCCAATTCGGCTAATAGCAGCACTGAACTCTGCTGCTGTTCTGGCACAGTGGCAAAATTCAGCCTTCAGCTCAGGCCCATATGCTGGGAAGAGCTTTCTTCACCTGAGCTTCTAATAATCCTGCATCACTATGAAATATCTGACCACTGGGGACTTGCCTGGCAAGTCTAACAAATTAGGGCTGCCTTTACAAGTAAACAGCTATGCCTGCCAGTGATTTCCATCTGCCCAGCACTGCCAGGTTCATTATGAGCATCAGGAGATAGAGTTAAACAGATGGCAGGAAATGTGCTTGGCCCTTGCACTCAGGAGAGAAGGACGAGAGGCAATTGCTTTGCATAACATCCCTTTCCCTTCATTACTTCACATTATAATATGTAAATAGTCACCCCAGGAGGAATTTAAAAAGCACTTAGCATTGAAATATAAGGGTGCTACATGGAGAGAGAGAAAGAAAGGATGAAGTTTCAGGTGTTTGCAAACCAGAGTTTGCTCCCCAGCCCCCTCCATCTCTGAAGAGGTTTCAAGAACTGTTTTTATTTCTAAATGCAATTACCTCTGAATGTGTCTCTGTCATTCTCTTTTCCTGACAGTCTCCAAAAGCTGCAGGAACTGTCAGGCAGGAAGCTCGTGGGAAGGACCACAATATGTGTATGAGAGCACAGAGAGTGCACAGCATCAGCCAGACAGGTTCTGCTCAAAGCCTTCCTTGTCTTTTTTTTTTTTTTATTTTTTTTTTTGAAGTGACATTGGAAATGCAGCAAGCCTGCAAGCTGGTAGGGAGAAATCATTAAACAGTACCCCACATAGGAGTAAAGAAAATTTTCATATGGGAATATTAACATGCTTGGATTAAAGTGGGGACACAAATGATACTGCTTAAGATTTAAATCTCAAAGTAGAAAACTTATTTCTACAAGAAACCACAGAACTATTCGAGGCTGCTAGGTATTTCACTTTCTGCTTCTGAGTCTAAACAAAGGGAACTATAAGTTAGAGCTGAAATAATTAGAAATGAGAATTTTGGTGGAAATTAAGCTATCTGAACAAGGATCCAAACTTTCTGAAAGAGTGGTAGTCTTTTGATACCTCCTTATCATGCCTATTATACTAAAATACTCACCTGAAGCCTGCATTTGTTGCTGTAAAACAAGGAACAAAAAAGAAAGGAGGGAGAGGAGGAGGCTGACAAACAAGATGGGTAGAAGAATGGCCTGGCTTCATCGATGGACTGATCAGTATGAATCTGACTACCTGACCCAGTAAGACATACCCCTTCATCACATATTAAATGAATATACTACATAACAAAAAGCAACAAGTAAGACAAGATACAGAGGCAACAGTCTGTCAAACAAAATTTTCCTCTTCATTGAAACATCTGGAGTTCACATAATAACTGTAAGATTTATGATATTCAGTAGAGTTTAGAGAGTTAAAAATGAAATCTGGGCAGCTTCTCATAGGAAGGGCACTGCAGAGTAATCTCATTGAGTCCAGGATGGGTTCAAGATGTATTTTGAATCCTTTGGAAATACTGGAAGACAAAGAAGTTTGTAAATAGGATGCATGTAAATACATAAGACAGGAGGATACCAAGCAGCAGCACACTTTCTCCAAAAGTGAATTAAGTATCTCAATTAAATGCCCTATAGTAGCAGCTTGGTGTCCAATCTGCTCCAGCTGAGAGCAGATGTTGAGAGGCCAGCAAGGAGTGTTGTGTTTTAAAAGAGTTGTGAGAAAAACTCTCATAGAAAAGTTTCACACTTGCCAACTTTCTGGGCCTTGGTGGTAGAATGCTAGATTTCAGGATGGCTAGCAGCCCGAGCTACCAGATGTTAAAAAATCCCAGACAAATGATCATGGTGTCTATAAAGAGCAGCTCTCCTGCACACCAAGGAGAAAGCTGTTCTGCTCCACACAGTCCAGACTTGTCTGTGATACGGCAGCCGTGTCTCGTATGTGCAGATCTCCTGGACATCTATGACATGTCCAAAAATGAGACACATAAAGCCTACTGCCTGTGGACCTGCCAGATTTGACAAGTCTGAGTCTGGAAGCTGCATACAGAGTGAAAGAGTTCCTCTGTGTTTTTAGTGGCAGGAGGTGGTACATCCAAACTATTAGACTCAAACCTTCCATTACTTCTTCCTAACAAAATTCATAAAACTGGTATTTTTTTCCCTTGATCATCTTTATCACCTTAAATGAAACATACTACACATCCTGTCATGAAAACATGATGTCAGTGTATTTTCCGTAAATCTTTTCTCCCATCTTCCTTGGTTTCTCCTCTCATTACTCCATTTCCTACTTCTGGCTCAAAGAATTCATCAAACTGAGTTTCTGTGTTTAATGAGCATGTTTACTATTTTCTTTTCCTTGGCCTCATTATTTTGTAATACACTTTTTTTTGAAAGAATTTAACTTGCATTTTACTTGTCTTTTACCAAACTGTGTTTCTAGCTTTTGAAGCATTTCTGCCCAACAGCTTAGGCACCCTGCACAACATTGTTATTAACAACAGTGGTGAGCCCTCTCACATCTTCCTCCTTGCAAGGATAGACATGGTTATAGGAGTCTTATCCCACACAGGAATTGCCTCCACACTATATACAGGGATCAATTGATATTCTTGCTTCTAATTAGTGTAAGATTTTTTTGGACCTTCTAGGCCATTCTCTTTTACACATTCTAGCATCCTGATTAATTTTGGCATATGCAGCTCCCCTCGTCAAATGCAATTATACTGTGGCCACTATTACTTCGGGGTTTGACAGCAGTTCATAAAGCAATTTTTATTTGGAAGGAGAGTGATCTGAGATTAGACTCTCTCTTCTTGCTTGGAGATGAGGATTGCTTTCCTGCAGCTGCTTTTTGTGCATTTTTTTCTTATCCTTCTGGCAATACACTGGTGAATGGAGTTATTGGATTTCAGGCTGAAGTGGAAAGGAGTGTCTGGATTCATTCTCCAGCCATCCCAAGGGTGTGCTCTGGGTGTGTGATCCTAAACAAGGAGGCTTGGAAGGGGGAATACCACCAAAGAAACTACTTGTCCTTAGTATATTGCACTAGTGTTCACTCATTGCCTTAAAGATCTGCAGCTTTTCCTCTTTAACTGACAAAAAGGGAAGGATATGAATTTACAGTCTTATTTAGCTAAGCCAGGCTCAGAAAGTGCCTGTACTCACTTCAAAGTGAGATCTAGCTGAAATGATAATGTGGTTATATTTGCTTTCCCTGCCATTGCTCTGTGCACTTTTGCCTGTCTGCACCCAATGCCATCTTGTACCTTATCAGCATCTCATGGTAGCAACATATCTCTATGCCTGTTTCAAAGTAAACAGGTACACACACAGAAAAGATACAGGTACAGATAAAGTGACCATGAGACCTGGCATATGGATGTGAAGAGACTACTTAAATACTTGATAGTACATAAGTCAGACATGCAAACACTATGTGAATTTTCAACCACATATAACTCTCAATGAAACCCCAATTAGTCAGGCTCTGTGAAACACAATATATATATGATATTTTCTCCAATGATCTCTTTTATAGACAAATGGCGAGAGTTCCCCCAAGTGCTATATCCTTATTCAGTATCTCCATTTACCAAAGTTTATTTAGTATTTGGACTAGTAAATAATCCAGTATAATTTTGTAGATACTAGACTTTTTCTCTTATTGCAAGGGTAATTGTTTGCTTAAAGGGTCTTGGGCAGACAGCAGGTTACTGCTTTACCTTTACCAAGGTATTAGGAACATGTGGCAACAAATTAACTCTTTGTCCTGCTGTTGTCTGTGTAACATCTCCCATTTCAACACTTTAATCAAAGGATTTTACAGCAAAATCCTTTATCTGTATTTTCTCAGGGTTTATTTTTGTTTCACATTAGAAATTCAATGAGGAAAATTAAAGAAACAAAAGTTTGGAGTAGGGACCAGAACACATCTATCCTTTCCTGAAATGAAGAAAAATATTTCAAGATTAAGCATGATTTTAAAATTATGACACCATCCTTGATTTTCTAGTAAAAACAGACTTACATTTAGTCAACAGTTAAATTGATCTTACATAGCTGGAAGTGGCAACATTTATTCACATGAAGTTATTTAGTGTAAGTCAAGAACATTGAAAAGAGAGTTTCTACATATTTTACACTAATTCTACACTATGGGCATTGCAATTTGTTTATACAGAGATTTTAAAAAGTATGAAGCATGGTTCTTTATTAGTCATAGAGAGGCAGCAGCCATATTTTTAATTAATATTTTTCCTTGTTCTGCAGCTTTATGGAGCATGTCAACATTGTCCCTCATTCCTTGTCATTAGCAGGCTAAAACACCTTCTATTTCCTGGAGATTAGCCACTCCAGAGAGGAGAGGTTTTGCTGTATCCCCCTCTGTCTGCTGAGACAGCTGTAATGTCTATGTGCACCTGTGGCACAATAGCCACCAGCAGCCAGCTAGTATTGTTTATTGCTAATGAGGCATATAATTGCTGCAGTTAATCCAGCTTCTGAGGTTACTAGGTAAAAGGAATAAAACTGCAGTGAAACTGGATAGGGTTACAGAGTGAGCAGTGTCTCCAGCATTTAATTTAGCTCTAACAAGGCAGTTAGTGTTAGATCTCGATGGATTGTTAAAGAGCATTTACTGATGTTAATATCCATAACAATCAACTATAACTGGCATAAATTAATTCAGCATTACAATACAGAAGTAATAAAATGGGTAATAATTATGCTCTTTAAATTATATTAATGTGCACATTCAACCATATCAAATGGTTTAACTGTTCACCAATATAGCAATAGTAAATTAATTTGGAAGAAATGCAATGCAGTAAACAAACCCTAATTGCCATTTAATAAGTATGGTAATTTCTATTTAATTTGGCTACACTGTCCTGTTGAAAGGGAAAAAAATAAATTATGTAGAGTCAGGAAAAAAAAATTGTAAGTAGTTCTTCATGACTAATTGAAAGAAAGCTCTGCAGTTCTGTGGTCTCATTTCTCTACATTTGGTTCTTTCTATACCGTAGTCTACTTTGGCCCTCCAAAGTCTTCCTTGCTCCAGATTTGCCTTTGATATTGATCCAGCCAACAAGCAGCTGGCTCTGAGTCCCCAAATGTCTCAATAAAATATTGACTGAGTGTGCCCAAGTGTTTCATTAACAGATTAAGGGACAGGAAAAAATGCAGACATATCCTATACATCCTCTCCACCCAGGAATCTCTAAACAGCAGAACAAACCATTTTAGGAAGCTGCTTCGGAAGGAGGTTAAAATTTTTATACAGCTAAATGTATGTGGTACCCAAAGGTCAAGGTAAATATGATTCCAACAAAATGGATTTCAACCTTCATTAAATGCTGAAGCTGCAAACCTCCTCTTTTAAAGCTTTGCTGCTGTGCAAATAAACCAAAGGCAGGGAGATATTAATTAAACAGCCAAAGCAAAGAAACTACAGCTGCTCCTGCTGCAGTCCCACAAGAGGTCTGGAGGCTGCTAATCTTTTGTATCAGTAAGTACAAAGGTCCCCATTTGAATTACATGTACATCAGCTAAGAGTTTTTTCCTTACTTGTCTGTTTCAGTCGAGATATAGGCAACCATTCTTTGTCTGTACTTTTGTTTTATTGTGTTTTCAAACTATCACACATTTCACATATCACCATAAAAGTGTGCTGGTTCTCTCCACATTTCAGTGTTTGAATATTAGTGGGGGAATCAGCTGTTATTACAGAGAAGAAAGATGTTTAAGATAATATGGAGGTGGAACAGGTGAGAGGTTGGAGCACAGATACGTGGATGGGGAGAACTTTCTGTCTATTCCCGACACCAGTGTAAAGCCTGGGATCCACCTGAACTATAAACCGGTTGCAGCAATAAATGCAACCTCTTTGATGTAATCTGATATCAACCTTTTAATAAGGTATGAAGGAAACAATAGGTCTGTCATGAGCATTTTTAAAAAGATCAGAGTAAACCATCTCTTATTTCCATCTACTGCTTTCAACCTGCTGGAAAATATGTTTTGAGAAGTCGTCGTGCACAGAATGCTTGAAATTTCTACTTGGTTGTGGCTGTGTTGCTTTCTGCTGCTAACTCAGGAGATGCTTGTGAGATTTGAAATTGCTGATTTTAACCAGTTTGGAAGCTAAACACCAGCCACTTGGCAAAGTTATTTAACAGCCAGGTGGTTGTTCCTCTGAGCTTTCTCCAGGAGTAAAAATCAGAAGGGATTTTCTTTCAGTCAATAGGACGAGTTGAACAATCAACTATGTCTCCTAGGGGAGAGGTGGGGGGAAATGTATATATAAAATTAGTCAGTTCTGGAGAAATTTAATCTACCTCCTTTCTACTTGGGAATTAGGAAGCTGGTATTGTCATTATGTTGTCATTTTATATGTTCAGTAAAATATATCTTAATTCCCAGTGCAAAAATCAGCATTCTCGTTGGATTCTTTTAACAGGAAGAACTGCCCTTTTTGAGGTAAATCATATTTTTCTTCAGAAAAACATCAATATATATACATTTTAACATTGAATTCATACTACTTCTGGCAGGAAAAATTAGTCTAATAATATGGTTTTGAATTTCTCATAGTTACTTCGGCTGGTGTCAAACCCAGACACAGCTGCAGTAGAGGAGTACATGCTTCTCTTCCTGTTTGGTTGCGTCTGCCCATCTACATCAGACCATGACATGCACAAGTATGTGATGTAGTCACTATGGCAAATCTGTTTCACTTTGTGAAGCCATTTTGTTTGATTTAAATTGAACTTTTTTCTGTTGTTGGCACCTTGTGCTGTGTGCCAGGGAAGGAAACGTGGCTTCCACATTGTGATCCACTGTGGGGGCATTCTCATACAACTAGCATAGAACATTTGCTATGGTTATCTTCTTAACTGCTGATTGACGACCTTGAGAGAAGCCAACACCTTTTTCTTGGGTATCACATGAATTTTTCCTTTCAAATCATCCTCCGAAATGACTGAACTTTTCTACGAGTGGCAGAACCAGAGTCCTACTCAAACACTGATCATACCAAATTGTATAAGAAGGTTGAGTGAACAAAAACATGGAAAGAAAGACTCATGGGTACTTTTAGTCACAAATAATTTCTTTTTAATTAGCCAATGTGGAAGAAAGTACTATTTCCTGGAACTACCTTCTATTTTCTTCTAGTACCTTCTAGGTAATACTTTCTACTATTACCTAGAAGTACTAGGTATTTTCCCTCTAGTTCACATTTTGGTCGGAGCCTTAGCTGAGTGTGCTAACTTATTTATATAACAATCTGAAGCAAAATACTGGCAAAGAATTTCTTGAAGTTTGATTAGTTCGAAACTGCTAAACTTCATTAATCTGAATCAGGCCAAATGGAAAGAAAGGAAAAAAAAATTAAAAGAGAGCATTCATACGACAGCGAAATGTTTCACACCGACGACAGAAGCCGCTTCAGTGGTTCCTGCAGATGACGTCAGGTATGACGTCACGCGTGGCACACCTGGCTCTATTGGCAGGTATTTAGTGCCATCTAGTGGTCTCCAAACTGTACAGTCGCCCAAGGCACAGCCTGTGTTCAGATGCTGTTGGCTCGATGTGAGGAGGAAGTATTACCGTATCGCTATAATGAGAATCCTAAAAACATTTCTTTGCACTTTTATTGCCCTTTTTTTTTTTTTTGTAGGGGGGTGTTGGGTGTAGCAGTTGATTCTGCTTTAGGAACATATTTTGAAATGTGATTCTGTTAAGAAAATTGTGTTTTAGTTGGTAGGTAACTGCACACAACCCCTGTAAAATAATAAATTTAAGGTTTTATTCTTATGTAGTATGAAGAAATAGGTTCAAATTAAAACTTGTTTCTTTGGTTTTAGGGTTTGTTTGTTTTTGTTTTTTTTTTTTAGAAATGGCTAAAGAGAAGAGGAGATTCTGATCAGTAATTGAATAAATTGATAAATTATTAATGGCAAAAAGTATTTAACCTTTTTTGGTTTTGTGGAGGATTTTTGCAACTTGTAATATAGACACCACCATATCACTCACATCAGACAAGTTTGTGGCTGTTTGTTATTATCATCCACGGATTATAAGTTTAGAGTGGCATATTATCACTAAACAGAACTTTTCCCCCACTATCAACATAACTGCTTTTCTCAGAAAAATTTCATATTTACATGAGAGCTATTAAGTGACTTTAGGAGTAAGAGGAACCTGTAGCAGCGATCAGCTAAATTAAAACTTTCTTTCTGTACCCAATAGTCAATTTCTGTGACAGAGGCAGAACAGCTCCTGCCTCCACTGGATACTTCCTGAAGGAGTTTTGTGATCAAATATCTACTGGTTACCCTTTGCACGGTGCAAACATTTCACCAGTTGTCTGGGGTGCACCTTTAAAGATCTGGCAAAACCTATGCTACAAGGAACTAAATGTATTGTGGTTACAGCAGATTTTGCCATCTTGCCTGCATCTCCGTGAAATGCGAGGTGCACAGGATTGAACCTTGTGTACAGGAGCTAGTGATAGGGAGCAATATACATATATATGGTCTATTATGATGAAGCATATTTGAAATCTAAAGGTTAAGAGATGAGCAGTCTTTCACAGGACTTCAGAGTACACTAGAACGATTTTTCCTCTGAACATTTAGGCACGATCACAGCTGCTGATTCAGAGGGGTTACACTAGTAATGTTTCAATAAACATTGAGCACTGCTAGCAGTTTATAAGAGTTGTTTCCTGGGCTATTTCCTGAGAAATGTAAATACCTGATCAATACAGTGAATTCCCTGTAACAGTTGGATTTTAACAATCTTGACAGAGTTTCAAGTACTTTGACATATTAGGTCTACATCACGCCACACAGAAGTAAGCAGACAAGGAAAAAATGTCAGGCTATTTTGCTTTGCATGGCTGGTTTAGAATTCAGGTCAGAAGTTGGTATAGTCATCGAACGTAAGTGATAAAAAGATCCTTCACATCCTATGGAATCTGAAAACAGAGGTGGAGCAAAGTTTGGCAACTAGATTTTTTCTTAGCTTATAAGGTTTTGAGATTTGTTTTCTTCTCCCCTTCGCCAGACAGTGTTTTTCTCATTTCATTTTCAATGAAAAATAATTTTGGTTTTAGATCAATATGTACTTTTTTTTTTCTCACAGAGAACCAAAACCCCTAGTTGAAATGTTTGCAAGGAATATTTGATATTAATCATATTGGGCTAGCCTTATTTCTAAAAGCACTCAAATGTATCTTATCTTCACTGTATTTGCAACCTCTAAATTTTATAAGAGCAGAAGGCCTCAATTGACCCTAACTCAAAACTTAATACACTTCTAAGCAATCTCCAGCACTTTTAAAAAACCTGCCAGAATTCATGACACTCTCTATGTTCTAACATGTACATGGCAAATTAAACTAGGAAGTGGGTGGTGCTGAGCATATTATATCATGTTTATGACCATTTTTTAGACTCTTACCTTCTTAAATTTCCTTTTACATCTCCTATCTCCCCATACATTTTAAACAATATTAAAGCAGAACAAACCCTATAAGTCTGCAATTTTGGATCATGTATAAAGCACTGAACTACAATTAAATAGACTGTCTTCTAAAAGACAGTGCTCCAAGCACAGTATTTAAATCTGCAGGCATTGATTGAGTGAAGAACTACAACAAAAGTATTTCAGTCATTTCCACTTTGAGTACTGGGAAATTTCAACAGGAAAACCATTATAAGCAAAATTAAAAAAAAAAAAAAACCAACAAACTTTTACAGTGCTTTTCTTGGAATTAAATTTTTATCATATAAGTGGATTCAGTTTTTCCGAGTTTTTGATTGTGCAACAGAAAAACATGTAAGTACATTACCTACAAAAATGGTGCAGTATGCAAAATTTCTACTTTAATCTGATTGCTTATATGGCAAGTCCTAGAACTATTATCTTCATGAGACCTTGAAAGTCATTATTTTCTAACAGATCCTAGCTAAAAATTATCCTTTTTTCCTTAGTCTACAGGAAGATGACCTTTGGCTCTCTACTCTGCTCCCATGAGACCTCAGCTGGAGTACTGTGTCCAGCTCTGGGGTTCTTGGTACAGGAATGATATTGATTTTCTGGAGAGAGTCCAGAGAATCCAAGATTATTAGAGAGATGGATCACCTTTCTTATGAGAAAAGGCTGAGAGAGTTTGGGTTGCTCAGCCTGGACGAAAGGAGACTCCAGGACGATCTTATAGCACCTTCCAATACGTAAAGGGCACCTGCAGGAAAGGTGGAGAGGGACTTTTTACAAGGAACTTGTAGTGATAGGGTAAGGGGTACTGACTTTAAACAGAAAGAGGGTAGGTTTAGACCAGACATAAGAAGTCTTTGACAATGAGGGTGACAAAACGCTGGAGCAAGTTTTATGCCCAGAGAAGTTGTGGATGCCTCATCCCTGGAAATATCCAAGGTCAGACTGGATAGGATTCTGAGCAATCTATCCTAATTGAAGATTTGGACTAGATGGCCTTTAGAAGGTCCTTCCAATTAAACTATTTTATGATTCTATGATCTTATAAGCCTATTGATCTTGCATTTAGGGTGGGAAATCCTATATTTCCAAAATATTTCTATTTGTAACAATAATACTGAAGCTCTAAAGCCTTTAATTCTCCTGCAGTCAAAAAGAGAGAATGATGCAAAGTTACATCTGGGGATATTTCTGTTAAATCTAGCACACATCAGGTAGAACTTTTAGATAAGTAGTGTAAAACCTCTTCTGGACTGTTCCCTGGACAGTCCTTTTCTCTTCCATAAAAAATTTTAAGTACTTCAGAATTAAGGTACCAAAAATAGCAAATGGGCTTTGAAAGCTAACCTTTTCCTTGTAAAGACACAGATATTCACAGAGGAGTAAGGTCCAAAACATCAGCATTAACATGTAGATGTGGATGTCTTAAAAACAGCAGGAATGGCCATACTTGCAAGAATTAAACATCCAGTCTGTCATTCCAGATTATTTCCTCTCTACCAATTAAAGCAATTAGGATAAAGGAAAACATTACATACTTTATAGGTGAGACACAAAATTTAAAAGAGACAGTCTACCCTCAGTCTTTGTGAATATAGGCTTGTATGAAACGATGTCTCTCTTGAGATTCCCCTAAGAGTTTCAAGAGCACCTCCAAGAGAGTCCATTAATTTCATAATGGTGTGTTCAGGTTTTTCCATTGACTTAGAGTGATTCCAGTCTGAGACTTATGAATCTGATTCCATTTTGATCTCATATGATGGATATCATGACTTAGCTGGAGTGCAATTGTCTTAAACAGTAAGCCAAGACTATCTTTTCAAGACAGAGTTAAAAATAGAAACCTTCTCCACCAGTCATTACTTTTCTCACTTCAGCATACCCCTTTGCTGGATGAGGAGAAATGACAGGTCTGTGTCACTCCCTCCACCACTCAAGGCTGTCTGTAAGGAACCTTGTCACCCTGTGACCTATTACACATTTCAAAAGAAAGACATTTTCTGTTGGAGAAAACTAATCTTGGTCACCCTTTTGCCAAGAGAAATCCGTGTTAATGATCTTAGGAAAATACCTAAACAGTACACCTAATAAACCTGTTGCTTAGGTTTATACTTTATACTGAAATGGCCACACTTCACAAGTGCTTGTTTATTGCTGCAATCTACCTGTTTCTTTCCTGGGCAGATTTCGAGTCCCTTCTCACTAGTACTGTTGTAGATTGTGAGTATAGAGCACCTTTATGGAACATGCATGCCAAAAAGCATTTTAGGAGTCAGCAAAGTTTAAGAAAAGTTTTGAGAGCTGAGAAATTTAATGTGAGGACATTTAGCTTTCAGTAAGTTTCAAGAAAATGTCTCTGTGTTTGCTTAGTCTGGTGTTGTTCCCAACATATTAGCATGTTCAGAACAGTCTCTCTGGGAAGCCATCTGGTATGTTATAGCACAGTATGTACTATCTTTCCTTGTTGCCAAATACATGCATTCAATTAATGATAATCATCTGCTGCTTCTACACAGTGATTCATTTTTTCCTTCTTTCCTGAGTAGTCTTAGCCAGGCTTTGCATAATCACCTTAGGAAACCTTGGTGCTGAAAATTTGATTTCCTTCCCATGCTGCAGCATACCAGTGGGGTCTGACACAGCCCTTGCTTGTTGATTAGGAGGATGTGGAAACACAATAGTATTGCTTTCTCTCACACTTTCACAGCTGGGCTCCTAGACAGAGTCAGCAGAAAAAATACTACATAGCCTGCAGAAATGTCATCAGGACTTGAGAGGTGCTGATCTAGGAGTTACGATTGCTCTAAGAACAGCTGTTGTCATCCATAGGGATTTAATAGTTCCACTAGAGAAACACTTTAGTCTGGTTTCCTAACTAACATGGAAAAACTTATTTCAGATGTGATTGTAAACAAAGGCAGAACAACTACTTTAATGCTAAAGCAAATGCACAGAAAAACAAAATTTCATTCAGGACTGCACCAAGACTGAAAGAATCCCTCAATCATAATTATACTACATATCAAATAATAAATAAAAATAAATTAAATTTGAAAGGGAGAACAATTACCTGAAAGACACTTCATACACATTTATCAGTCACCTTTTTTTTTTTCATATCTTATGTTAAATGTAAATTTTGACCTAAGTAGATCTGCACTGGAAAGTAAATCTATATTCTCCACTCCTCTGGCTGAGATCAGGACGAGAGAACACACAGTGGGAGTTGAGGGCAGCAGTACCTTTTCATGGCCATATAGTAGAAGCCACAAACCATTCAAGCATTCAGAAAATTCAAGCTTTCAGAAAAAAAAAAAAAAAGGAATATCTAACAAACACAGCACAGCATAACAAAACATAACTAAGAAACCAGTGGAGAGGCGAAGCGTTTTGAGTGCTTCACATCCCTGAAAAGGTACATAAAGTCTGGTTAATACAGCATTGGTTCTGCAAGATTCTCCAGGGCAGTGGGTGAGAAACAGTGAGAAAAATTGTCTTTTTGGGACCACAAGACTAATGCCTCTCCCTCTGTGCTCCCTCACTTGCCTAGCCTGTGGAAAGGGCTGCTGGGAGGCTGCTGGTAATTCTGGGGCAGTGCTGCATACACGGCCATATGTTGCTTTCTCATTTCTCTCTCCATCTGCTGGCACCTGCTTGACTGTTGTATCCCTATGGCACTTTATGAACCACCGGGGATTTGCTGAGGACCTGCCAGCCTATGTGACACAGTGACCTCAGTGGTGTTTGCATGCTTCCCTGCTCCGTGTCTGGGCTGGAGACAAGCAGCATGAAGGTGCTGGTCATGCTGGGATGGTGGTGCTGATTCCAGTGCTGCTGGGAAGCAGTCCCGGTAGGGAGCTGAGGCTTCAAGCTCAGAAACTGAAAAGGTCCTGGCACAGCCCCCTCCTATCCTTACCTGGACGTATCTCTTGGTAATCACTACAGAAAGAGTTGCTCCAGAAGTCATTGAGACAGAAATTTAGTTTACTTGTCATACAGAGAAGTTTGAACATGTACTGAACCTGTACATTCAGTTGTTACATAGATTTCATTGTGATGATGTTTCAGTTCAGACAGACCAAAATCTTTTCAATGTAGTAGCACACAAAATGTGACTTACACAGGCAGACAAGAAAGATATCTTTAAAATCTATTGCTAAACTTGAATATCTGTATCTGTATAGATTTGAGATGTTTGTCTTACCATGTAAAAAGAGAATAGAGAGGGAAAATCAACTGAATAGTATGTCTCAGTTTCACAAGTCCCATTAGAGGACTGAGAGATGTTCGTAAGCCAGGTAGCACTGAAAATTTCTGCAGTCATCTTCCAGTTCTGCCTGTGACACATTTGCTGCTCACTGCATGTTGGATACGTGCTCACACAGGGGTTTACAGTTTTACAAACTTTAGTGTTCTTAAAGTGACTCTTTACTCCCTCTTGTGGCTTTTTAGGAAAGCATGTTCCTTGTACTTGAAATCCAGTTGGTCATAATATTGAGGTTTTAGTTCTACTTGTTAAATATATTCCTTCCAAAACAGAGTAGATTACAGACTCATTTCTGTCTAAATATATCTACACATCTATTTCGGATTTCAATAATTACATAAAGTAACTTGAAAAATGTTTTGGCAAAACTTCTCCAGCATGCATAAATAAAAATTGACTGTGATGTTTAGGAAAAAAATAACAAAAAAAAGCTTTCAAGAGTATATGAACTACTCTCTAAATAACATTTTTTATCAGTGTATAAACACAAAGATATCTTTAATATATTGAATTTTTTTGTATAATCAAATTTTCAGGCAACAAACACAACCTCTGGTCTGGCCACATGAGGCACAAATTGTAAATTTTTTTTCTGGTGTGTGCTGATTCTGGGTTTATACCTCCTGAATGGAAAGAGAATAGAAATGAGCTGTGGCACTTGCACAACAAGGGAAGTGACAGAATTCATTACTCCCGTGGCACATCAGTGATCACATTCCATTACTGTTGGCTGTCACACTGCACACATCTCCCACAGAAGCAGAATACTGATGGGAGACACTTTTCAGCTTTATTTCTTCTTTTCTGTTTACATAGCACGTTCCCAGTGGGCAAAAATCCTCCCACTTCAAAAGCATCAAAACTGTCTTTTCCCCATATTCATTACATTAAGTTGTGCTCATCTTTTTTCTATTTGTTATTTGTAATGCTTCTCAAGAAATCAGGGCGGAGATGAAGAAGCAAAGACCAGGAGCTTTGTGGAGCATGTGGGTGACAGTTGAGCTCCTGTAAAGCCACACATGTACAGTAATAGTTGCAGCGAATATGAAAAGGTAACTCAACTCTTTTTCCCTGAAGGCTAACCTTAATTGCACCTTTTCACAATTGTCATCAGATAAGAATGTGCATATGGGGAAATACCCATAAATGCAAATGTTTATAACATTTGGATCCTGTGTTACGTGATCACGAGTCTCAGTTTTAGGTCATTTAACCAGCATTCTCTACAGATGAAGCTATGATTAATGTCCACCTATTCTAAGTCAGTTGTGTTCAGATCATTTGGCTGAACCTTAGTGCTCTTCTTCTCCAAACTTGTTCTCTGGTTTTAAATTTTGCAATCAAATATATGCTGGACAAGGCCATATGTTTGATGGCAATGCACTTTGTTGTTTTATACTTCAAGTCCTTGGCTATGATGTCTTTAAAAATAGAAAAAAAAAAAAAAGGAACAGTGATTAGAAGGTATTTGATTTAGATAGATTGGGTTAAATGGAGAGAAGTATATATTTTTGATTATTTGTGTCAATTGATTTTTCTTTTTGCCAAATATAGGAGTCTTGGAGAAAGAAGAGATCTCTCATATAAGTAACCTGGGCAGTAAACTTGGAATTCTGTAGCTTCTTATCTCTACTGCTGCCGAGATATTTCATTGAATCCGATGCTGAAAGCTAGGCCAGATTACAAGGTGTTAGTGAATCAGCAGTGCAGTCTATAAAGCCTGACTCCCACTGAACTATCCAGTCTATGAACCCTGTGAAGCTTCCAGAACCTGACACTGTTAATTTTGAGATAAAACCAGATCAGTCCTGATTTCCATCTGTGAACAATGCACTAAGGAACAAGAATCAAAGCTCCATTTGCTTGTGCATATCTTGGTGATGACTACCTACACAGGACAGAAGGCATCAGGAAAGTGCTTCTTTCTTTATAAAGTATGACTTGACATTCAGTTTCCAGTTTGGCATGAGCAGGTTTTTGTAGTAATTTTATTTTAGAAGCTCACACCAACTATCTGGGCTTATTGTAATTAATGATTTAACATAAGGCTATCCTTTCAGAGCTCTTCTGCTGGCACATTTCTCAGTCCAGCAGTGCACATTTCAGAATAGTCAAAAAACCAGTGTGGCAGACTGTAGAATCCCTTGGGTTATTCAATAGAGGAATAGTGTGGGACAGATAAAGGTAGTTGTAAATCAAGTTGGTGAAATATTCAGGAAAGATTTTTCCTCAGGGAATTTTAACATACAATTTTTGATGGGACAGGTGCATAGCCACTAAGTTATTTATTAGACAGCACAAAAATTAGGAACTACAGTCAAGATCTATCTTTAATTTGGACTATTTTTTAGAAACAAAAATTCTGTTGGGATGCAATGACTAATCTGCACTGCTTTAGCTAAAGAAAATTAACACTTAGTATGTAGGAAATTTTGTAATAATTCTGAAGATGAAACACAGACTCAGTAATCTCTGACAGTGAGGGACAGGAATTTTACCAGGATTAATGCAGAAGGGATGAAATGGGAGTATCTTTTCTTAGGTTACAAGCTTTGCATGAGTGAGAGCTGATGCAGAGAGCTAGAGAGAAAAACAGTAATATCTTATTCCTTATGTTCTTTGCTATTTGTCTATTTATATAGGAAGTAAATAGGTTAGTGGAAATGCCTCTTTTTTTCCTCATCACTAGAGGTCCCTTAACAGGCTATGGTGAGAGAGATTACTGAGCTGGACCTTTTGTGTCCCTCTTCATGTCCCTATTAATATACTCATGGAGATTCTTTGGATGCTTAACATGCAAACAATGCTGCCATTTTTTTATCAGAGCTATACTTACTAATGCATGTCACATTCACAGTGTGTTTTTATGAAGTTACCTGTTGCATCCAAACGTTGAAAAAAAGATGCCAAAAGCTACAACTTTTATTCAACTCTTATTGTGTATGATGTTTGGACTTCCAGGAAGATGAATATTTAATAAATGGGAAAAAAATGAAAAAGGAAAGCTGGAATTGCAAAGGAGGGGAAATGGGACAAGAACTAGAGAATATGAAACTAGAGAATATATTTCCTTTTGCATCGTGCAAATAGAAAGCTACAGAAAATTTGAGAAGTTAAATTATAAGCGCCTATGGAATACCAGGAAGAAATAAAATGATGTGGTGTGGTTTGACTTCTCTCTTTGCCTTTGTAGTCTTTGACTAAGAACACCATTTATTTTCTCTGGAGTCGCATGAACACACAGCAAATTTAATTTCAGGATAGGATGAGTGCCCCAGTTTGAGAAGGTATTTCTTAATTTTACTGTTGTGTTAGTAATCTCCTTCCCCATGCATGTGAAAGATTTACTAGGACATACCAAAAATTTTTGCAGATTTTGTCCTACTCTTCTCCCATCTCTTGATGCACTGTTATGGTCATAACAAATGTAAGCAAAAGAATCACATTCACTTTCTTACACCAATGTTTATGGCTAACACAGACCTCTCAAGTTGCTGACGTTGTCTCTTAGCACTTGCAGACATCCTTTTTCGTTTGTTTGTTTTCCCTTCATTACAACTATGTTTGGCAGAAAAACATATACTAACATGCTTAATGCAGTTACTTCACACATATTATTTAGAAACATTGGCTCTGTATAAAATAAACATGCAGCAAAAGCTTCCTTATCAAGTCCCCTTGTTTAACTTTGGTTGACAAGAAGGAAACTGCATAGTGAACCAAACTTTGTGAGAACTTTATTGTTTTTAATTCTATTTTCCTCAGTGCCACAATGGCAAAGTTGTTTTTCTCAAGCCCATTTAAAAAAACCCCAAAATATGCAGTCGTTTTTCTTTCACTTTAGTTCCTCCTTTCTTCCATCCCGTCCCAATAGTTTCATATTCACTATTGTTTAAAATAAAGTCATAAAGTTAGACATCTTACCACTGGATCTAATAGCATCTGAATTGGTTTCTGTTAGCCTCGCAAATATACATTTAAACTACTACTTATTAATAGTATTAATAATATTAAATGAAAAAAGAGAAAATAGAAAAACAGAATTCTTTCTTTTCCATCTTTTGCTTGTATTTTGTGTGCACATTAGATGCAAATCAGTTACACTGAGAAAACCTAAAAAAAAATTAACCCAAACAAAAACAAAGAATCAGTTTTGATGTGAAAGGCCACAGTTGCTTAAATATATTAAGGGCTCTTCAATTTCCATCTTAGATCCTGGCCCCATTGATTTATATGAATGTAAAATTTCAGTATTCAGTCTGTAAAGAAAAACTTCTTTACAAATTCTCAGATGAGCCCTTATCATATTTTTTTAATTAAGCCTTCTCTTTCCTGCCTGCCTCCACAGTGCATTCCCTTCTCTTATGTTGATTTTCTTTTGGTTCATCCTGTTTTCCCTTTTGTGACTGAGGGCTGATGCTTTTTGTGGAGAGTTGTGAGTGAAGAATTGTAACAGCTTTTTTATTCTCAAGATGAACTAATCTTGGCATCTGATTTTGACCCACTCTGTCTCCAACTGACCTGCTCTATAAATCTTATTTGAACCGATATAACTATTTCAGCCTTGGGAGATATATGTTAGTAGTTTTGAATCAAATGGTTCAAAGTATTGAGCCAACAATACTGAATATATCCCTGAATTATCCATACTTCTACTGACAACAGCCAGAAACCTGAGGAGTGTGCAGACATTTGGCAATGGTAATTTATGAGTACGAGCATCTTTGAGAACTAAGGGCTCCACTTGCCCTGTGATGCCTGGTGGTTACGTTGCTTTGCATGATATCTTATTTTCAGGTGTTATTGTCTCTATCCTTTCGTGCAAAGTAACAGAGTATCTGACAGCAGGAAACTCCTTGAACCTGTCTCTTTACATTTTCTGTTATCAGGTTATAAATACTGAGGGTAGAACAGTTGGAGGGGTTTTTTTACTAAGACCAGAGGTATTAGCAAATATAGAAAACTTGTATAGAAAAATTGTCTGTACTCTAATTCCATTACCTTTAAATGTCACAAAAGCCCCTAAGAGTAACAGGATGGCCAATGCGTGTTAATAGGATTTTGACAGGAAGGCCAAATTCTCCTGACTTTAAAGCTGTAAGCTCATAGCAAGACTGTCATAGCAGGTTTGAACTGTATGTTTTCCAATATACTTGAGTTCACTGATCACTTTCCTACTAGAATTTCCTGACCCTCTCTTTTACTTCAGTTATAACCTGCAAGATCCACTACTATCTCTAATATAATATCATCCTTTCAGCTAATGTCACCACAGGTCTCCTTGGATAGAATTTGTCCTTTTTTTTTTCCTCAGGAGTCTACTCAGACTTTGGCATGCAATCACTGAAACTTTCATTTCTGTTTCTCATTTTTATAAGTCTACTCAAAACATGTACAATTTACAAGTCATTTGTCCCACATTATAAATTTGTCATGAAAGATTTAGTTAAGTTTGATATGACTGATGGTCCATGAAATTTTGGAAGGGTTTCTGGATATTTTATAAATGTAGACAAATGTTAACCATATGCTGGCATACTTAAATGCCCTGTGGTGACACAATCTCAAATGTGATTGAGATTGATTATATCTTGCCAGTAGAGTTATATCAGCCGGAAATTAATTGTAAAGTCCCCTCTCAACTTTATTCCTTCATTTCCCCTCCAATCTGAACTAACTGTAATAGTCTTTATAAACAAAATGGTAAAGTATGCAATTCCTTTCACAGAGATGCCTTTGAAGGCTTTTCTCTAAATCGCCTCTTAGCAAATTCCCTATATTTTAAATTCTAGAACATGAATTCTAAAACATAAAAAATGAAGCTATTAACTTTATTCATAAGAAATGTTTCCTTTTTTAATTTATACAATGAGTTCATTCAAATATTATTCTCAAGAAAATCTTCCTGAGACACTGTTTTTATCTCTTATTCTAGTCAGTTTCTCTATGTTATTTCAGAAAACTTATGATTCATGTTTATATATGGCATTATTTTCCATATTTGCCAGTGACTTTAACTCCTAACAAGTCTCTTCCATCATATATTTTTCTAGAGTATATAGAACTCAGAAATCTTTCAGTGACTACAGTGCTGCTTTATTTTGAAAAGTTCATCTAGATGCATTCAACTGCCGGAACTGAACATATCACCAGTTGCATTTGCTGAAAAAATCCTCAGAATCTGAAATGCATCTGGTGTGCTAGAATAAGGAAGAAGAAGTTGTGCATCTCCTTTGGTCTTACATTTTTTTGATCAATATAAATAAGATTATCAAAATTACTAAAGGTTAGCTAATTAGTCCTTTTACATAATTGTCTTTGAAAATACTATTTCTATCTTTTCTTCTTAGAACATCTCCAACATTTTCAAATCTATAAAGTTTATTTCTAGGTTTAAAGGTAAAGTCACTAGTGTCATGAACTGGAGAATATCACTGTAACACTGAAATCTTATTTTGTCCTGTGTGCTGCTTCTTTCAAACACGGTGTTTTTTGATGTGAATACTCTCAGAATGCAGTTGAAACTGACTATTTTTATACTTAGATCAGGGAATAACAGCCACAATAGCTGTTATTAATACTATATCAGTCTAGAGATGATAGAAGTGAGAAGTTTCGTTTCTCATCTCTGTGTTATTAAACTCATTTGTCTTAAAACATATTGAAATGCTAACATTAACACCTTTGTTAATAGAGCACATTAGGTGATGTCTAAGAAATTCTTAGCAATCTCAACAAGACAGTTAATATTTACTCGCTTCAGTGAGACAATCTTGTACGTGCATGCTTTCTGGATAGAAAAACTGCTCTGGATTAAGGCTTATGTGACAGGTGAGTTGCATATGGTAGTTCTGTAGACATCTGTATAGGATTGCTGAATCGTGGTCAAGTTATGTTTTCCTTCCATTTGCGGTTTTAGGCTTCATTAAGACTGGAAAAACATCAGACCCATACTGGGACACGGAGTCATGGAATCATTTCAGTTGGAAAAGAAGTCTAAGATCATTGAGTCCAACCGTTACCCTAAAACTGCAAAGTCCACTACTCAACCATGTCCCTAAGCACCACATCTACATATTTTTTGAACACTTCCATGTATTTATTGAGAATGTTATCTTGACAAAGCAGATCTGCTTTAAATAGCAAAACCACAGACTAGTAAACTCAGACTTAAAGCTGTAGCAATTAACCTACTTCACCCTATTCTGCCCTCAAATCCTCGCATACAGCCCCTAAGGAATAATACTTTAATTCTCAATGAACAAATGTTCAAGGAAAAAATTCTACAAAACCTAAAGATTTGCCAATACTGCAGGTGAAACCGGGACTGCATTATTGCACTGTCACAAACACACCAGGTTTATCTTGGTGAGTGAATGGGCACAGACCTTAGCACAGCAAGGTGAGCACAAACTCAGCCTTCCCAGACATCAGGCGGCTGAGCACAAAACTATAGGAAACTTCTCTTGCCCAGAGAAGCTGTGGGTGCCCTATCCCTGGAATTGTCCGAGGCCAGGCTGAACGGGGCTCTGAGCAACCTGGTCTAGTGAAAGGTGTGCCTACCCATGGCAGGGCAGGGTTGAGCTACATAATTTTTAAAGGTCTCTTCAAACACAAATCATTCTATGATTCTATGGCTGTATGTGTTTATGAAATTAATACAGTTAGTCTAGGCACTTTTCAGTAAGAAGTAAGGCGATATGTTAACATAAAAATCTACACTTTTCAGAAAAAAAACCCAACAAAGTGCATCGTAACAATATAAACCGACAAATAGAATTGAAATGTTGTGTTGAAAATGAATTTTACTATCAGAACACAAATTTTTAACATTCTTTGAAATAATGCTTGTGTACTTTAAACTTGAAGATATTTTGAACTGACAGAAAATTTTACATTGCTTTGTGTAAGAGCTAGGTATAGCTGACAGTTATAATACTTTCCATCTTGTTCTTTCTACATAACCAGGAGGTCTGAGTCTATAAATATTTCTCATTATATAAACTATCCTTCCTATAAACTTAGTGGCTTTGGAGTATTTATATAACCCAGTTAGTTTCCTAATATGGTCAACTTTCAGTCATCCCAGTTACATCATGTTTCCTTATTACACCCATATGTCTTTAATGCTGTGTCATCAGATCCCTTAGATTTCTGTGGAAAAAGCTGATAGCACTCTTTCAGTTTATTTCCATTTCCAGTTTCATCTTTCCATCTTTGAACTTTTGCTACCAATGATTCCTCCTGATTTTTCATTACTGTGAAGTTTGTATCTTTTTCTACCTCTGTTGTTCCATTAGGAATATTATTTCCATTTGTTTTATGAACCGATCTGGCATAATTCCTCAATTCCCACTCAGCATGGATCTGGCTGTGCAATACTGATTTTGCCAAAATGTCTGCCTAAAGTAATGTTGATGACAGTTCTACTGAAGCCATAGAGCCTGCTCAGCCTTGGCACTCCTCTGCAGAGCTGATGGTCTACCTGACACTTGAATATGCATGCAACTTTGCATTTCTTTATGTGCAGTAAAGAAGTTTTGTAGAATTTTATGGACTTTGAAATGTTTTTTGGCCACTTTCCCACCCTGACACTGAACACACTTGTAGCTCTCATGTTGATTTTCAGAATACATATTTGAAAAAGATGAAATAAACCTATTTGACTCTGTGTAGTATTACTCTTTCAGTGTGGATGCTTACAGAATCCTGAAGGTAAAATCTGAAATATCACTCCTGACATGTAAGGAACCTACTTGAATAATTTTTTAGCTGTAAGAACAAAATTACAAGATTCAATGACCTAGGGAATTGAATTCCAAAGATTAGCTAGAAATTGACTAAGTTACAAAACACAGTGTTACACAAGACTATTCAAATCAATTCTCGTTCAAGCAGGTGAGTACATTTGATATACTAGGGCAAACATCACCTTTAGACAGATGCAAAAATCAGTAATGTAAAAATTACTAAAGTAAGATGTAAAAATTAATAAGAATTTTCATATGTGAATTATGGGTTTAAGACTTCTGCTGACCTGGGAGTCAATATATCAAGATCAGAGCTGCCAGACAAAATCATAAAAACTGCATGTTGTCTGGAAAATAATAGAAAGGGAAATAAGCAATATCCTAAAAAAATCCAAACATAGCTAACAAAAGCTAATGAGTACAGAAAGTCTACCATCAGGACACAGGCAAATGTGCAATTCTCTATGACTCAGAGCTGAGTAAAATTTGGAAATTAGATCTGTGGCAACATTTTTATTATAGTTATGTTTTTAATTGTGTACAAGGTAACTTGTAAGCATAGACACTGCTGGACTGACTCAGGATACAAAATTTGTCTTCTGGAATTGCTGCAGACCGATGCAATCGGTAGCAGCAGTTCTCCACTGCAGTAGGATGAACCCAAAATGACAGTACTTAGCCGTTAATAGTGTTCAGAACCTTTATTATCTGGAGGAAATAAGGAAATATGACATTTCCTGTTGTCAGAAATGTGGATTGAGACTCTTCCCTCATGAGAAGAGAATTTTGTTCTCATTCTTTGAATGTTACAGTAGTCCCTAAAAGATTTAACTGCCAAATTATTACATGCCTGATATTAACACCAGATTTATCTATATATAATCTACCACAGACTTTGGTTCCTTAGGATTTCACTTTTTTCCATAGATACCAAATAAATAATATGAATTTGAACTATTTTTGTGGGTCAGGATTGAAGGGTCTGGACCTCTGAACTGATTTGGGAGTTCTTGTCCAGAACCACATCCCTTATACAATGGTATATTTTTTTGCCCCCTTTATTTCCTTGAAAAAGGGAAGTATTAAAACTTTTGTCATGAAAGTAAGCTGAAAAAACTTCAGAAAGGTATCAGATTTTCACTCCTGATGGAAATTGTTGTTGAACTGGAGTATCATAACATGGCTCAAAGTAAATGGACATTAAGAGAGTATGTCTAGACTAAAAAATACGTAAAGGCAAAATTATGCTTTGGGAAAAGTGGTATGAAAAATGTCTGGAGTAAAGCAAAAATAACAGAGAATATTCTTTGGTCTATATGCTTCAGAAATTTGGAACACAGAAATGTTAGAAAGGAAACCACTGAAGTCACCCCATCATAACTCACCCCTCCCCTCTGACTGCACAGCAACGATGCTGTAAACAATGGAAAATGGAAGTTAGTTGCCGTGCTTCAGAAAGCTTTATCTTCTGGTAAATAAGCAGTCAATTCAGTGTGTCAGCACTGTGCCTTTTTTCACTGTCAGAAGTGTTATATTGATGCCTGAAATCAGAAGGGGAATAAAAACCACAACACAAATTAATAGAGGTAAAAGGAAAAGTGGACCTTTTTACGGGAAGTTGTCCATGGTCCAAGCACTCAAAACCGATTGTCAGCTCATATTTATGACCTTCAAAACTATCCATCCCTTAAAGTATCCAACCAAAGTTTGTCTAACATCTATGTCCCCAAAGCACCCAATCAGAATCCATCTAATTCCCTGTACCCACCCCCCATTCACCCCTCCTTGAAGCAGGTCCAAGAGTTCGAGGCCTATATTTTGTCTTGCTACCCCTGTTATCTTTAGAGAAGAATGTAAACATTCAGGAAAAGGCCTCTCAGGAAAACTTATAATTCAAACTGTATAGTCAGACTAAATTCCCCTAAAATATAAGGAAAAATCTCAAGGCATCAACACAAACTAATGAAACTATTGAAAATTATATCGCCTTGCTAGTACCATACCCTTGTTACATCTCATGTTCTGTGGCATAGTCTCTGTGTAGTTATGAGATAAAATTTTGTACTGTTGCTTTTTAAGATTGTTTTTTTTTTAATATTATTTTTTCTCCCCAGAAATTTACTTTAGAATGTGGGTTTTGTCTTTGGAGCTCAAAACATATTTGTGTAAAGATTGCACTGGGAATGGCAGAGAGTGCTTTGGTCCCAGCTGAAAAAGAAGTATGCATATAGATGAATTGAGACAAATGGAAAAAAATATAATGATAACAGAAAATTATGGTTTTGCAGAATGTTTTTATTGTATGATCCACAAAAAGGGTTGCACCCATTTTTATTTATATTTCATGTTTATGTTATGCATAGAATAATGACTATGTGATTTGCCAGCAGAGATTAATATATAAAGCGATACTTTGAATTAGGTTTGTCTCCAGCAGAGAGAAGCCTGAGAAGCATTTTGTGGCCTGTCTACAAAACGCTGAGTTTAACAGAGCAAATATATATTCAAATGCCTTGACTACTTTAAAGTTTTGCGCAGCAGGTGTTGGCTTCTACTTCATCTTTGTTTCTTGCCCCTTTTTGAGCATCTCACTCCTTCTAGTATCTCTGCAAGGGATGCTCAGCAGCCAGTTTACTGCTTCCAGTGTGGTGGTTTAGGACCACTGTTTTTTCACTAGGGGCACACTTAACAGTGACGAGAAGACTGAACAGAATTTAAACAACGGGGAAACAGTTTATTCATCTGAGATTCAACCAGGGGAAGCAAACAGTTTACGGGAGTCCCAGAATTAACACAAAATTACACCTGACAAAGCCACTTGAAAGGGAAAAGGGAATAAACAAACTGCTTTTCAAAGGCCAGGCAGGCTGGCCAAGGAAAAGCCGGGGGAAGGGAAAGCCGCTCCTCTTCTCTCTCTCTGTCTCCTTCTGATGGTAATTACTCCCAGCCCTTGCAGCCTCTGCAAAACACAAACCAGTGAAAAGCCCCCCCCAACCCAGGGATGTTATTTGAGGAAGCTTTCCACTTGCAGTTGTGCTGGTTTGGCTCTGGTGGAGGTGGGCGGCGTCAAGCTGAGGGGCCTGGAAGTCAGGAGAAGAGGGGCTGTGCTGCCGCTCTCCAGCTCGCAGGAAGCCGAAGAGAAGGAGGGCTTCTGTTTTCAGGGTTCTTAAGCCCTCCAAGTCCCATGCGAATCTCACCGTCTTCTTCCTGGCTTCGCCTCTTCAGATTGGCCAGCGGTCCAGGCTCCACCCCTCTTTCCGAGATCTTCGGTTCCAGCAAAATGACAGTTCCCACCAAAACCCGTGAGCCTGCCACTTTGCTGGTGCCATGTTATTTACCAGCCGTGATCTGGCTGCAGCCTCCCCCGGGCACCCGCCATCTGAGGGAACCCCCAAAGGGGTCCCCGAGGCTGACCGGACTGCAGGAGCTGCCCAGAGCAGCCGCTGTGCCCACACCATCACGTGGGGGCTGTTCCCGGGGCTGTTGGGACTGCAGGAC